>LJIJ01002148.1:0-30593 GCA_001718145.1 Orchesella cincta
TATCGCAAATGAGGAAGGAAGCCAATGTTGTACTTTGAAAAGTTTATTGAAGAAGGGCCATCGATCATAGATCATATAAATGTAATTTACGTGATATGTAACTCTAACCATGCAGGAGATATATAATCCATTGTGATTTCTTTTGTTTTTGATGATCATAAATAATATTATTTATGGTTTCAGACACCAGAAGCATACTACAACCTCGGACTTGTGAAATATAATTATCACAATGCGAAAGGAGCGTCACTGGAATACTGCTTGTCAATAGTCCAGCATTACTTGGAAGAAGGACGAGTTGCTGAGACAAATCAGTTAGCAGTGCTTTTTACCCTACCAGTCTCTGGCCCGAAGTAAACTAGAGAGTTAACTTGGAGAAAGCGGTTGAAGAAAAACTTTTAGCAATTATCAAAGGTTTGCATCGGTATCTGTGCAAATTTGCAAGAACGTGAAAATACTTGATGTATACTTCAAGCAGTCAATTGAAGACCAGCCCACCACACGTGCACATTTGATTGAAATGGAATCATTATGCCATTAGAGGAAGCTAAGAAGGCATAAACTGGCTCGATTATTTGAAAAGTTACTTTAAATTGTTATAAAGATTATTCATGTATATTTCTGAAATTTCAATTTAATCTTAACTATTTTTTTTGTTTCAACACACTTGTCCGTCTCAACTGTTGACATCTTTTCAATTCTTAATTTTCATGCATTTTCATGCTGACCAAATTAGCCTTTAAATCAGGGGGAAATCGACAGGAAACACTCAGCTTTATGTATTTTGCTTTAAAATATCGGTTGTTAGTCATTAGTTGTTATACAACATGTATAGCATAAGTAACGAAATTATTGACACATGATGCAAAGTTTTAGAAGTTGACATCCGGAAAAATTAAAAATTCGTTTGGATGTCATCCATATAGTAAGTATGTACTTAGTTAACTGTAAATAAATATTGATGTTGAAATAATATTTTATTCGACAAACCTCAAAAGATCATCTTTCCGTTATAACTATTTTCGTAACTTCTTGATTGTACACATATTCCGGTGTCCGTTTAGACGTTTCAAAAGTAGCTAATTTTATGACTTTGACAATCTACGTAATTTTATATGTAAAGCTATATATATCTGTATACTGGTTAATACAGAAACATGTACAGAGTACAAGAGAAATTCAATAAATTGTTACATTTTAAAATTATTATTAAGCAGAAACTATGTCATGCTCAGATCAACTAGTCTACTGACACTGACGGAAGATTACAGTCTTAAAAATTCACAATTGTGACCTTTAAGTTACATTATTAGTGTACCATGCATGTGCATAATAATATACAAAATCATAGTACACCTTAAATATCACAAAACTGAAATCTGTAAGCAAAAGTACATTTTAAGAATACCACAAATGTTTCATTTAGCACTCGCTGTAACTTAATATTATTCAGGTATACGTAAACTTCCACAAAATGTAAATCAGAACGTTTAACAGCCTACATAAAATACTGAGTTTTTGAGATTCAGTTCTATGCTAAACTGATACAGGCTTGGTGGATGGTGGAATAAACTACAAAATCTTTAAAAGGTACAGACATACATATATATGATTACAATGACTATGTTCTAATTATTTATTACAACATATACCAATGTGGAGAGATGAGAACATGAGACCATTTTCTTGGAATAAAAAATAACTTAATCTAACTCATTCGTTCGTAACATCATACAAGATTAAATTTTCTTTGTTTTAAATCGGCATACAAATAACTTTCTGTTGCGAGTTTTGGTTTGGTAGAAGATTCATTGTTTAAACGAAGTTGCGCTCTTCATGTGCGAATAATGGAGTAGAGCTAGGATTTGGTGCAGAAGTCTCCATGAAAGTAATAATGGGAGCGGATCGGAAACGGTTTGAAGACGGGTGTTGACCATGGTGAAGATGGTGGCTCCCATTATTACATGCGAAAGCGTTAGCGGCAGCTGCGGCAGCCGCTGCATTCCCATTCTTCTTCAGTTCTTTGATTATGTTCACCTTGCATTCTTGAAACACATTTGAACAGCTAACGAACTTGCCTCCAACATTTTTCAGTACATTTCCATGATGGTCCTTTGCATTCCAAATTAGAAAAAGGAACATTTTATCATTCACTAATAAAAACATGAAGACATGTGGGCATACTTATCAATTACATACAATTTTTCCGTTTTGGCAGTCAGCAAGTAACCAAGTTGTTGGCTTATACACAACTTTCCCGTTTGTTCCAGCTGAAAGGTTATTCATTCCTTGATCAAACTTATTAGCCGTGACGGCACTGAGATCAGAAGACGCTTCTCTTGAGACTACTGGCTTTCCGCCTCCAGCTCGGCACTCGTTGCTGTCCAAATTTTCACCATAATTACTAGTATTATTACCCTGATGATTGTATGATGCAGAGCTCACATTTGAGTTGACATTGGCATTGCATTCAATAGCTAGAAAATGACATAAAGTTCATGAGTTTAACTATTAACAATAAAAATCAAGCTTGTTTCAGTTCTTCAACCTACCATTGTCACAAGGAAATGACTGGAAATTATTGTTCGTTGCAGCTGCTACTTCATTGAGATCAATGTTATATGGTTCCCCTTGCCCAAAGCCTATAACTCCATTGGGTGGAGATTGATGCATGGATTTTTCTTCCAAGACATCACTTCTATTGGTAACATTGGATTCGGTAGAATTTTTTCGTGTCCGTGCTGGATCTTCTCCAGTCAGCCAGAATGTGCACATCTCACCTTTCCCCTGAAACCAAAATTCAGCCCAACATCAATAACTTTATAGCAACACGTATCATTGACATTTTAGCCACCACCAAAAGTCATAACTCTTTCTACCTTGATCGGTATGATTCCTCTTTCTTCATAGTAATAGCCACCTATTTCCTCAAGTACACTTTTGGTAATGTTTGATATATGGATTTTGAGAGCTTCCCCAGAACTCTCCATTCGACTCGCGGTATTTACTGTGTCACCAAATAAACAGTATCTTGGCATCTTTAATCCCACAACGCCTGCCACGACGCACCCTGAGGAAAAGATAGATAGATAGATGTCATTATTATCATCGCATCATCAAAAAAGGCAATCAATTCCGTTCCGTAGCCCTAAACTTGAATGCTGTAGTAACTCGTGACATGAATTAATGGAGTTATCGCTGCATTCATTTTATGAAATTCTCTGCATGAGAAGCATAACGAATGAGAGGGATTATATTTTACCCGTGTGAATCCCGATTCTCAGCTTAAGCCTTTCTCCAGGTCGATGTCGTACTTCAAAACTCTTGATCCGATCCAGTAAATGTAGAGCCATAGATGCAATTTCCCCGGCGTGATGATTGCCATTTCTAATTGGTAACCCACTGACCTAATTAGAATAAACCAATAAAAGAGCGATAACTTCTCGATAACATATACATAATTGGTCGTTTTGCTGCAGTGTGATAAAAAGCAAGAGGGAAAGGAACGCTTTAGGGTTTGTTAATTACAGAGGGATTAAATGCAGACGGTACTTGAGCATAAAGCATCATCATACGTTGTGCTTTTCGCAGTTATATTATAAGCCGAGAAGGATTAAGGCATAAAAACAATTAATTACCACCATGTAAGCATCCCCAATTGTCTCCACTTTGTAAACATCATAGTTGGAAATGATTGAGTCAAAGCATGTGTACAAATCATTTAGCAGTTCAACAACCTGCAAAGTAATTAACACAACAGTTCCTTGAGCAGATATAGAAAGTAATCCCAGAGATTGCATTTCAGCACTTGGAAATGGTCGTTGGCCTGCCCGCGGTTGGTAAATGAACGAGGAGGCATTACACCAAATGGCACATATTATATGAAGTACCTGTAGTGGAGTGCTAACAGCGGATAAAGCTGTAAATCCAACAATATCACTGAAATATATTGTCACTGAATCAAAACTTTCAGCCTCTACTGGATCCCCACGTTTTAGAGATTCCGCAACAGATCTAAGAACAAAAGCAGATTAGAAGGATTTCGAAACATGGAAATGAACCTTGCACAAAACCGTGGGGTTACTTCATACTTTGGTAACATTCTATGCAGCAACGCATCCGTCTTCTTTTTCTCCTCAATGAGTTGAAATGTACGTTCCTGGACGAGATCCTCCAAATTACAGGCGTACTTTTCCATAATGGACAGCATATTGTCAAAAATGTTGGGTTTCCTGTGGTGAAAATCATAGTGCATTCACTTTCTTTGAAGTTTTCATAGAAAGATACATGTATTTACTTCAAGGTTGTATGATATATAATGTCATTTCTACGTACAATCCTGCCTGCATTTCCTTGAGACGCACGCGAATGTATCTAAAGTCAGGTCGAAGATCTGAATCTTCCTCCCAGCATGCCTGGAGACATTTCAAGATCGTTTCGCCACAGTCCAAGAGCAATGTTGAAGGGCGAAGGTAACCATCTTCACTTTCTGATGGGTCAACCAACTCAGGGTTTGCAACTTTCTCAATTATTTCTGAAAAATGAAACACATAATTGAGCATTCGCAAATATTTACTATACAGCCTTTGTTCACGTGAACAGGGCACAAATAATAGTATGCTGTTTCAAGTTCAAATCAAATGAACATGCTATCACGCTTTCAGCTCAGGAGGATTATATATTAATTAACAATTCCGCCTACGTAATGCCCAATGAAGGACATGTTCCATGAAATCTGCATAATTATGTTAGTTTAGAATTTGCAACGATTGCGCCCTAGGACCACTCTTTAATTTTATTTGTGGAATTTGCGCATAATTCTAAACTAACTAATATGCAGATTTTCATGGAACATGTCCTTCATGGGCGATTACGTAGGTGGAATTGTAATTAATATATAATCCTCCTGAGCTGAATGCGCGGATTACATGTCCATTGATTTGATCTTGAAACAGCATATATTATTTTTGTGCCCTGTTCACTACGGGAGCGCGGCGCGGTACTGAACAAAGCATGCTATAGCTTAAAATATTGCGACGATGCTCAATTATGGTTTTATTTTGCAGAAATAATGAGGGAAGTTGCAAACCCTGAAGTGTAGGTGACCACATCAGAAAGGAACGATGGTTACCCTTCGCCCAACATTGCCTCGCGACTGTGGCAACACGATCTGAAATGTGCCCAGGAGCTGCGAGGAAGATCAGATCTCCGACCGACAGATACATTCGCGGTGCGTCTCAAGGAAATTGCAGGCAGTGATCGTAGAAATGGCATATATAAACTAACCGAAGAACAACTTTCCATAAAACCAAAAAAGTGAAGCACTATGATTTTTCACCACGCAGGAACCAACGATTTTTGACAATAGCCCAATGGAAGTACGCCTGTAATATGCGAGGATGCTCGCCCGAGAACGGTACTATTTCAACTCACTCGCGAGGAGAAAAAGAGACGAATGCGTTGTTGCATAGAATGTTACCAAAGTATGAAGTAACCCCACGGTTTATTGTGCAAGGTTCATTTCCACGTTTCGAAAATCCTTCTAATCTGCTTTTGTTCTTAGATCTGTTGCGGAATCTCTAAAACGTGGGGATCCAGTAGAGGCCTGAAAGTTTTGATTCAGTGGACAATATATTTCAGTATATTGTTGGATTTACAGCTTTATCCGCTGTTAGCACTCCACTACAGGTACTTCATATAATATGTGCCATTTGGTGTAATGCCTCCTCGTTCATTTACCAACGCGGGCAGGCCAACGACCATTTCCAAGTGCCTGAAATGCA
Source organism: Orchesella cincta (assembly GCA_001718145.1). NCBI lineage: Eukaryota > Metazoa > Arthropoda > Collembola > Entomobryomorpha > Orchesellidae > Orchesella > Orchesella cincta. Next base: position 5,784 of record LJIJ01002148.1, read on the forward strand.
AAACTCTGGATTACCTTCTATTACTTGCTCAAGGAAACTGTGCTGTTAATTACTTTTGCAGGTTGTTGAACTGCTAAATGATTTGTACACATGCTTTGACTCAATCATTTCCAACTATGATGTTTACAAAGTGGAGACAATTGGGGATGCTTACATGTGGTAATTAATTGTTTTATGCCTTAATCCCTCTCGGCTTATAATATAAACTGGCGGAAAGCACAACGTATGATGATGCTTTTATGCTCAAGTACCGTCTGCATTTAATCCCTCTGTAATTAACAAACCCCTAAAGCGTTTCTTCCCTTTGCCCTTTTATCACGCGCAAGCAACACGACGCAATTATGGTATATGATTATCGAGAAGTTATTCACTCTTCTATCTGCGATTATTACTAATTAGAGTCAGTGGGTTACCAATTAGAAATGGCAATCATCACGCCGCGGGAAATTGCATCCTATGGCTCTCCATTTTACTGGATCGCGATCAAGAGTTTCGAAGACGACATCGACCTGGAGAAAGGCTTAAGCTGAAATCGCGCGATTCACACGGGTAAAATATAATCCCTCTCATTCGTTATGCTTCTCCATGCCAGAGAATTTCATAAAATGGAATGCCAGCGATAACCCATTAATTCATTCACGACGTTACTACAGCATTCAAAGTTGTTAGGCTACGGAACGGAATGTTTGATTGCCTTTTTTGATGATGCGATGATGATAATGCACATCTATCCATCTATATCTTTCCTCAGGATGCGTGCCGTAGGCAGGCGTGTTGATTAAAGATGCCAAGATACTGTTATTTAGTGACACAAAGTAAATACCGGCAAGTCCGAATGGAGAGTTCTGGGGAAGCTCTTAAAATCCATATATCAAACATTACCAAAAAGGTACTTTGAGGAAATTAGGGACTATACTATGAAGAAAGAGGAGATCATACCCGATCAACGCCTAGAAGTACTAGGATGACTTTTAGTGGTGGGCTAAAATGTCAATACTACGTGTTGCTACTAAAGCTTATGATGCTGACTCAATTTTGGTTTCTTAGGGAAAGGTGGGAACTGAGATGCTGCCACATCTGCTGACTGGAGAACGATCCAGCGACGGACCAGAATCTAACCGATCCTGGTTACCAAATAGAAGTGATGTCGGAAGAAAAATCCATGCATCAATCTCCACAATGGAGTTTATAGGCTTTGGGCGTAAGCGGGAACCATATAACATGATTCTCACATGAAGTAGCAGCTGTCAAACGAACAAATAATTTCCAGTCATTTCCTGTGCTGACAATGGTAGGTTGAAGAAGCTGAAACAAGCTTGATTTTTAGTTGTAATAGTTAAGCTTTGTTGAACTCTTATGTCATTTCTAGCTATGAATGCAATCCAATGTCAACCTCAAACGTGAGCTCTGCATCATACAATCATCAGGGGGTATAAATACTATAATTATGCGGTGAAAATTTGGGACAGCAACGAGGTGCCGAGTGGAGGCGGAAAAGCCATAAGTCATCAGCAGAAGCATCTTCTGTCTCAGTGCCGTCACGGGCAATAACGTTTGATCCAAGGATATGAATAAACCTGTTCAGCTGGAACAAACGCGGAAAAGTTGGTGTATAAGCCAACAACTGTTACTGACCTGACTGCACAAACGGAAAATTGTATGAATTGATAAGTAATGCCCACATGTCTTCATTTTTGATTAAAGCAGGTAAATATAAAAGGCGTTCCGTTCTCTAATTTGGGAATGTAAAGGCGACCATCATGAAATGTACTTGAAAAATGCTTGGAGGCCAAGCGGGTTAGCTGCTTTCAAATGGTGTTTCAAGAATGCAAAGGGTTGAACATAATACAAAAACTGAAGAAGAATGGAATGCAGCGGCTGCCCGCAGCTGCCGCTAACCGCTTTCGCCATGTAATAATGGGAGCACCACCTTCACCAGGATGGTCAACACCCGTCTTCAAACCGTTTCCGATCCGCTCCATTATTACTTTCATGGAGACTTCTGCACCAAATCCTAGCTCTACTCCATTATTCGCACATGAAGAGCGCAACTTCGTTTAAACAATGAATCTTCTACCAAACCAAAACTCGCAACAGAAAGTTATTTGTATGCCGATTTTAAAACAAAGAAAATTTAATCTTGTATGATGTTACGAACGAATGAGTTAGATTAAGTTATTTTTTATTCCCAAGAAAATGGTCTCATGTTCTCATCTCTCCACATTGGTATATGTTGTAATAAATAATTAGAACATAGTCATTGTAATCATATATGTATGTCTGTACCTTTTAAAGATTTTGTAGTTTATTCCACATCTACCAAGCCTGTATCAGTTTAGCATAGAACTGAATCTCAAAAACTCAGTATTTTATGTAGGCTGTTAAACGTTCTGATTTACATTTTGTGGAAGTTTACGTATACCTGAAAATATTAAGTTACAGCGAGTGCTAAATGAAACATTTGTGGTATTCTTAAAATGTACTTTTGCTTATCAGATTTCAGTTTGTGATATTTAAGGTGTACTATGATTTGTATATTATTATGCACATGCATGGTACACTAATAATGTAACTTAAAGGTCACAATTGCTAATTTTTAAGACTGTAATCTTCCGTCAGTGTCAGTAGACTAGTTGATTCTGAGCATGACATAGTTTCTGCTTAATAATAATTTTAAAATGTAACAATTTATTGAATTTCTCTTGTACTCTGTACATGTTTCTGTAATTAACCAGTATACAGATATATATAGTTTACATATAAAATTACGTAGATTTGTCAAAGTCATAAAATTAGCTACTTTGAAACGTCTAAAGCGGACACCGGAATATGTGTACAATCAAGAAGTTACGAAAATAGTTATAACGGAAAGATGATTTTTGAGGTTTGTCGAATAAATATTATTTCAACATCAATATATTATTTACAGTTAACTACATACTACTATATGGTGACATCCAAACGAATTTTTAATTTTTCCGGATGTCAAACTTCTAAAACTTTGCCATCATGTGTCAATAATTTCGTTACTTATGCTATACATGTTGTATAACAACTAATGACTAACAACCGATATTTTAAAGCAAAATACATAAAGCTGAGTGTTTCCTGTCGATTTCCCCTGATTTAAAGGCTATTTGGTCAGCATGAAAAATGCATGAAATTAAGAAATTGAAAAGATGTCAACAGTTGAGACGGACAAGTGTGTTGAAACAAAAAAAATAGTTAAGATTAAATTGAAATTTCAGAAATATACATGAATAATCTTTATAACAATTTAAAGTAACTTTTCAAATAATCGACCAGTTTATGCCTTCTTAGCTTCCTCTAATGGGCATAATGATTCCATTTCAATCAAATGTGCACGTGTGGTGCTGGTCTTCAATTGATGGGCTCCACTGTTTGAAGTATACATCAAATTTTCACGTTCTTGCAACACTTGCACAGATACCGATGCAACACCTTTGATAATTGCTAAAAGTTTTTCTTCACCGCTTCTCCAAGTTAACTCTAGTTTACATCGGGCCAGAGACTGGTAGGGTAAAAAGCACTGCAACTGATTTGTCTCGGCAAGTCGTCCTTCTTCCAAATAATGCTGAACTATTGACAAGCAGTATTCCAGTGACGCTCCTTTCGCATTGTGATAATTATATTTCACAAGTCCGAGGTTGTAGTATGCCTCTGGTGTCTGAAACCACAAATAATATTATTTATGAGCATCAAAAACAAAAGAAATCACAATGGATTATACATCTCCTGCATGGTTAGAGTTACATATCACGTAAATTACATTTCTATGATCGATGGGCCCTTCTTCAATAAACTTTTCAAAGTACAACATTGCTTCCTTCCTCATTTGCGATAGACTCCCAACACGGCCGGAATTATTGCAGGAACAAACGAGACCATGATAATAAATTAGGTCTAGCACGTCCGGCTGTGACATATCCAAGTTTTCAAAGCGCTCTAATGCCTCTTTTCCAACCAAATAAGCCTGATCGAAACGTCCCATTTTGATAAAATGATAAGCAAAGGAACTGGCAAGCCGGATCGAGTCAGAGTGTAAAGTCCATGCTTGAATCAAAAATTTGTCCTTGTCATTTTCATCAAGTTTTAAGTATTCGCGTCCATAACGAGTAATTTCGGCAAGGCAGACATCGCGTTTCCTGCAAAATGCTACATCGTTTTGGCCAATCCCAAATTGTTTAATTCTGACTAGATGGTCGTAAGTGCAGCAACAAATATTGGGATCCCATACCAGACTAGTGGAATCCCGTTCAAACACTTTGTATAAGGCAGAGACAAAACGTTTAACTGCTTCTGGCTCTTCCGAGATTATGTTCATTGTATCATTTCTGTAGTTGTTTAAGAGAACACAATAATTAAAGTAATTCAAAAAGGTGTCGGCTAGTAATTTAGCAGCAACTGAGCCGAAGGCCACTTTCAAGTCTAGGTTCCAAATAGTGTCAAAATCCATGACATGAGGGACCGTGTTACGGATATTCTGGCTGCCCACTACAATTTTCAGGTCATCTTGCAGTAAAACTGATGCCAAACTTTTATCAATGCCTTTTGATTGTTGTTTTCTTTTGAGACGTTCATCAAATGTCAGATCTTGTACAGATAAGAAACAATGCTCATCTTCAAATTCTTTAACTTCCGGTTCCAACTTCTTCAGTATAAGTATTCCTCTCGTAATCTTCTTTTCTAATCTTTGGACGACTGCAACCAAGGTTGAATCCTTTGTACTTAAAGCTCGGTCTGCAATGGCTCGAGCTGTTTTATATTCCTTTTGAGAAATGTAAAGATGCATCAGATAAGCATAAGCAGGCAAATGGCCAGCAGTTACTGCATCCATCCAGTACATTTCAGCAGATTTTGTACTTTTGGGAACTCCTTTACCATCACGGTACAAGAAGCCGACTTTCGCGGTTGCGAAAGCAAATCCGCTCTGGTGAGATTTCTTGAACCAAAATGCAGCCATGAAAGGATTGACCTTTATCCCGAATTTTGACCCATTTTCGTAGAACACTCCCATAAAGAATTGTGCCTCTGCAACACCCGTTTGATAGCCGCCGGTATTTGCATACTGATGAATGAAGTCATGGGCGTATCTTGCTTCCAACGCAGTGATGCCTGTACAAGCTGCTTCGAAACACAGAGAGGCTTTTTTATAGTCTTGTTCCATTCCCCAGCCAAACAAGTGTTGATAACCAGACACCAAGATTTCCTCATGATGGGTTAACTCTTGGCAATTTAATTGGAAAGCTTGCAAGTTTTCTACATCAGTATCATATACTTGGTTAACACGACCCCTCACAACAGCAACTAGTTGAAGGAAATTATTCTTTGGACATTTAAAAACATCCGGTTGCATGTACTCCCCGTAAATTAATCTAAACATGTCCCTGTCTCCACGAAATATAGGAACAATAGGATGAATACTTGCTGCTTCATCCAAATGTTTCAAAGCTGTCTCCCAATTTTCCAACTCAGTATAACAGATCCCAGCAACATGATGAGCAGCAGCAGCCATCTCATTTTCTTTAAGTGCTTCTTCAGCGTTTTTTAATGCCAGGTCTAGATAGTAACGTCCAATTTTTGGATCCGATTGTTCAAAGTACCAATTCATGTAAGATGAGGCAATCTTGCTAAGCATATCAGTTGACTCTTGTGAAGAAAGGGGGAAAATTTTAAGTATTTCCATATAGCGCACAATTGCGTCCTCATAATTTGATTTGCAGTATGCCTCCTTCGCCAGCTCTTCAGTTTCCCTGGAAGATGATAATGTCATTTGTGTTTCAGCCTTTATAGGTTGTGAAGAAAAGATGGTCATCATTAGCTTGACGCTGCTAGAAGTCATGCCCAAGGTTATCAAATGTCCCTCGAGCTCTTCTCCAAGTTCATTACACTGAACCGTACTAAGCATTCCGGAGCAAGTATTAATTTTTTGATGCAACTTTTGGATTTTACGAATGCAGTCGTTTTCATTTTCACGTTTCTTTTTCGCTTGCTTCGGACCGGTCATCCAAAGTAAAGGAAGTACTTCACATAAGAGATCAAGGTCCCATTTGTAAATGTCCCCGTTCAAGATCTGATCCTTGTGTTGTTGGGAAGCCTTTTTAAAAAAGGGGTTTGCCAGCTCTTCGGAAAATGATTTTCCTGATTCCGCATCTCTCACCCATTTTGATTTTTTAACTTTATAATATCGCCGACAGAAAATCTCCCGTAAATAGTTCGCAATTTTAACAAACATCAGGTCAACCTTGATTTTATTGTCGTTGAATTCATCCTCCGTGTTTCGAGCCATTTTGATAATTGAAAGAGTATGGGTAGCCGTTTTCCTTTTGTCAAACTTTTGTCTCCCACAAGCGTGCCCTTTGATGAGCAGACCTGAACATAAAAATGAAGTCAATAGTTAAGTAAATACTCATCATAGTCGGGTTCTGCTACTCTTTTAACAATGTGAATGTATCTTACCATTCAACCTTTAGTTCCTGCACCGGGTTTTAAAATTGATGAATATTCACTAACATTGTTCTATTCCAAGTTAAATAATCTTTAATTATTCTAAGTCTAGCGTCTGGTACTAGCACAGTTTCCACAATCCGTGTGTATAGTCCTAGAAAGCGAGCACGCACCTATCCAGTGATTCTAAAATAGAAAATATAATTTATTATTGTATTTATTTTTAAAAGCCGTTGCTTGCATAACTTCAGCAACATAATTTTACATAAAAGGAAACTGCCGTCTAATAGTAACTGAATTAATGATTATTTTACTAACTAACCTTCACAATACTGACCCCACTTGACTCCTGACTTGACCCATGTTTTAGATAATTTATTTAATGAAGAATTTCAGCTGCGGAAGTGTTCAATCTCTCCCTGGAAGGAATGTCTACAACTTTTTCAGTATTTTGACAGACGGTTGAGACGGTTAACACTGCTACGACACTGGCTGAGGTAGAGTTGTTTACTATTGTTTTTGTTTACACAGTTAGCACAATTTTGTGTAAAAATTCATTTCGAATAAAAAATATTCCACTGTAAAGGAGTTTTGTCCAGTTTCGATCGCGTATTTTCTTCTATTGATGAAAGTCGTTGCAGATTTTAAGCATTGTCAATCGAAACTCACACAAAATTTCCCTTTTAATTGTCAATATTCTGCATATGTTCATATAGCCGATGGAAATGGGAATATTTTGAATCGTTAGTTAATTGTTTGTTGGCTCAGGTATCAAATGTAGATTTCCGAGATGCATTAGTTTTTTTACTTGACTTGAGTTCAGTCAGTGTATGTAATTCACAAAAGCGCAAGTTATAACTTGGTTTGTAAGTTGAAGCTATAAAATTCTCAGAAGTGGTGAGGCTGTTGTCAAACATGTCGTCTTATTCTTGGCTTCAAACTAACAAGTGACATTTCTCCAGAAACATCATAGCATACTAGACCTCGTTGTTTTATGTAGAGCACAAAAAGGTTGTGTATAATGAGAAAAATGACTAATTTCATCTCACTTGAATGACGAAGTAATGCTTATCGTTGATTTTTACAATCATAATCGCATTTTCATATCATGACAATTTACATTAGAAATTGTTGTTCTTAAAGCTGCGTTTTTATGGATTAGCAGAAAAGGAGCTCATTTTCTTTTTACGACTTCCTACCAAATCCTGAGCTAGTGAGCGAACCCTTATCATCACCAAGATTCCAAACCAAATTAAAAATATGCATATTGTAAGAGCAGATAGTGCATATGGTGTAGTGAAGTATATTATAGTAGAGAATATGATACCATATACTGAAGTTAGATCCCACTTCGGAGCTGGAGCTGTCGTTTCATACATCATGCTTTACTCCTGTTCCCTACTCATATTAAAATTATTTTTGGGTTGCATTGACAAATGCGAAATGCAAGAGTTTTGACTCGTAACAAGCCCAAAAGATGTAGATGTAGTATAATATGCAAAGAAGAACGAACATTATTTGTCTAGTCCTGGATCAAAAGGTCAGCCAGAAACACCGTCGAAAACACATTATACAAGTCATAAAAATTATTGTTTACAAGTACAAAGGTTGAGCTAGTAGTTTTGTTTCATATCTTTGACAAAATAGCTGTACTCCTTCGATCCATGTTAAGCCTGATTACTTACAAAAGTATCATATCTAAAACAGCAACTGAATTTAGGGAAGAAGTTAGAATATGAATATGTGGGTATGAGTTGAAGTAGTCTACACTACATTTCATATGCATTTCAGATCTGCTGGACTGATTTAAAAATCTTTATCCTTAAACCATATGCATAAGCCAGAATTTCTTTATTATCAGAAACGAAGGCATGCGAAGATAACCAGCGCCTTTGATCAACCTGATCAATTTTAGAAACATTTATAATGTTCGAGTACTGGTCACTGGCACAGTAAAAAGTAGTATTTGCATTCTTTGCTCCTTAATTTCTATCATGTGCTACTTTGCATTACTAACAGAAAGCATGCTAAAGCGTTCTTGATGGAAATGTAATCGAACAAAAGTGTTTTAAAATGCCACGAGGGACAATCTTTCCATTAACTTGTGCTCTTTGACTGATTTTATGCATTAGGTTGAGTTGTTGGATCTAAATCCATTATTTTTGAGTTGAGTACTTTAAACCCATGAAATGTAAAATGCGAGCATTACAAATCGCATTTATACAATAATTGCAAAGATAACTTTGGCAATCATAAAAAGTTCTTTCAAGTCCAAGTCAAGTGCTCCAAGACATGATCATTCTCGGTTGTTGTGTAGCCTAAACAGCTTGATGATGAATCAGCAGTATTTCTAATCCCAATCTAAGCTGAATGTTCATGTCTACATGACTAAATGTACGCAGTCGTAAGTACTTGCTTGCTTTCAAAACACAGGGCATCTTGCACACATCATCATATATCCAGACAGCCGGCATGCACATACGCACTTGTTGATGTACAATAAAAATTCCAAACTTCCTTCCGATCCATTTTTTCAGCATCCCATCGGCACAACTGCATCTTTTCGAATGAGGAGATAATTATCTTGCCTATTATCATTGAGAGAACAATTATGTCATTTGCATAGTTTAATCCAAATCATTGCAGGAGCCCTGCCAAAACATGGCATTGTTCTGAATTTTTTGTTGCTATTTTTTACTCTTAGAAAACGTGCATGCGTGCCTGCCTTTCCTGCACTCCTTATGCAACAATGCGTACATTTGTGTTTCTCTGTTTTTTGTGGCATTGTCAATTGTAGTGTAAAAATGCATGCTTTCCTTTCTCCTCTTCTTGAAATCCCTCGAGTAAAACTGAAAACTACTTTAGACTCTCAACATGCATGCGGCTTCCTTTTGAGAGTGCACCTTCAATCAAAACAGAAAAGAAAATCATGACAATCATCATTTCATCCATTTTCTTTCGTCAATCCATTTTCGGATAACGAATAGCAAGCATATCACGAACAAAATCTATTCGACTTGTACTTTTGTTATACACTAGCTCAATTTTTGCTGAAACTTTTAAGGAAAATTCTAACCAAAGTTTTATCAAGCATCCAAAATACGTTTCATTGGCATTGGCCTTGCCACTTGCCAACCAAACCGCAGAAAGCCCAAAAATCCACATCCAGAAAAATAGCCTGTCTGTCTTTGTCTTCAAAACTAACGCAACCCAAATCCAGATTTCCAGATGATCAAAAAGTGGACTTGGGAAAACCCTGGATTCCATTCCATATCATCCTGACATTCAAGATTATTGCATCCTGTTCGTAATCGATACTCGTCTCAGTTAGAAGACCTACAAATGTACATATATATTTTCTCAAATGAATTCGCATTCGTTTCTTATTCATCTTATGTCATGGATGATGGTCCTGTTGAAATCCTGAAGTAATAAACAATTTAGAATGTAACAACTAATTGTGTATGTACATCATGAGATAATCAAATCATGTAGTATAGGGAAATTCCTCTCTCTCTCTCTCTCTCTCTTGTTTTTCGCGACAAATGCAGTGACAAGCTGAAAACATGCAAAGTAAACTGATATAGGATTTATTACGACCAGTTTTCAAGGCAGATCATTGACAACCTTTTTTTTGTCCATTATATATAAACTTTTATTCCTTCTCACTGGTTTTTTGCATGGAATTCTTAAGCTGAAACACCGCTACTATACTGCTAATCTGATATTATGCCTGTGTGTGTGGTTGTGAGAGTATTAAATGGACTCATCTCATCATATCAAGGATTGTCAATCACGACAACAGATGCTAATGCTATCATTTGCCATTTTATTAGAATAATTTGATGATTTCTACTTCACCTCACTTGTTTCCAGTTAAATTAATAACGTTCTGATATGGACAGATGGATGGATGAGATTTTGGGGATTTTATACGGAATTTGTGGAAAGTACAAAAATAGAAGTGAGTCGTCGGTTGTCACTTTCTTGGTCACAGTTTAATTAATTCAGGTCTAATTTGGGTGTCTGACGGATACACGTCAAATTAGGGACATAAACACAAAGTTTCGGTATTTTCTTTGGAGATTTACGGTTATCCTTTTTGGGTGTTGCGTCATGGACATTTTCATTTCAATCTTCTATGTTTAGTATGGAATGATGATACGTGTGATTACTGATTAGTTAATTCATGTTAGACATGTTTGAAAAAGACGCAGTTGAGCAATATGTAATAATATATACATAATTTTAAGGCCAGCTAAATATCTATTGAATGCCGTCATTTATCGTACCACCAGTTTTATATGCAAGCATCATTTGTCAACGCAAAGAAAAATGTTATAAAGACGAAGCCTTTTTAAAAGTGCTATCTATATAGCATGCACACATAGCACACAAGGGTTTGTTTAATTACTCTGACTTCTGATTTGATTGAAAGGTGTGACTTGAAATGTCATGCTATCAAACCGGCAAAACCTCATTCATGGGCATATTGATACTCTTCATTAGAAGATTTTTAACTTTGTAAAGTCAGGGTGGGTGCACTACCGCATCAACCGGCTTGATTGTGCTTTGTAGGCTTAAAGTTTAGACTATATGGTTTGGTTGTTTCAATGCTTCTACTTATTTACTTCTTCATGAGTTCTTTTATGAAATAGAAGGAATGATCGCAAGTTGAAGGTATTGAAAAATCAAACTTCATTCACATTCTCTTTTCTTTGCTTTGTCGGTATCACTTTTATGTCTTACTGCTCTTAACAAATTCCTTTGACTTTTTTCAGACTCTGAGTTCATTTCTGGACAAACAATTCAACGTGTCTACTCATCTTTTCATGTTCCTATGCTTCTTTGCATCTCAGTCCAGGCCTGTGTTTCTGTTCGTTCAATCGCTGTTTATACACATTGGTACCTACGAACGTATGTGCATAACCAATAAATATGTGAAAACATTAAAATGATCAAGAAATTAGTCATTATTGTGTGATCAAAACTAAAACTTGACTGGGAGTATCAAATTTTTGCAGGGATGTATGTTTACTACTTTGCCATGCATGCCTGTATGTTCCTCAATGTATTTATACGAACTTGAACTAGAGAAAAAGAGGAATACGCATATTTTATGAGATGGGGCGTTTGATTTCAAGCACCTACCGCAGGGCTCTGCAGCAGCAGTGCTCAATCACGAAAATGCATTATTATGTATTTTATCATCATCATCATCCAAGATCATCTTTGGTTTGGTCATCGTCATTACGTTTTTTCTATCTTGCTGCGATAATAATACTGCTAGACGTGAAAGAAGATGCTTGAGCTTCTTCTTTGCTGATGTTGCTCCTTTGCTGCTGCGGATTATGGTGGTAATGGTGATGAGAATGAGACAAGGTGAGTGCATATATTGGTCATCTCATCCCAACATGATTTCCTTCAATACAATACAATATGGTTAATGGAGCATGGTGAAAAAAGGAGACGAAAATGAGAGCTGGAAACGATTTCAGTGTCCAGTAGCCTTTCTACTGTTGACTGGTCAAGTTCCACTTTCGCTTCTTGTCTTTTACAAACCTGCTTAGGATTTTTCTGGGGGTCTCTGAGAAAGGAAAAGCTGTCATAAAAATGAAGATGTCATTTATGGGCTATTTATTCCTCGTTTTGGCTACTCAAGGGATGATGGTAGCCTCCAGTGTTCAGTTCTTCTTGTATCCCTTGCCAATTCCAGGGCGGACAAGTGGGACGTCAGTAGCATCATCAGCAGCAGCAGCACAAACTCAAACAACTCCAAATGCCATCTCATCTTCCTCCTCCCCATTTTCCAATTTCCATTTCCAAGTTCGCAACACCCATGATGGCAGCTATCACTTTGGTTATGACGCAGGTGAGTAACGTGTGCAAAATAAAGATCCTATTAGTAATAATGACTCTGTAGTAGTAATTGATACGTGTCAAGTCAAATTTTTCAAGTTTATGAGTCATGCATATTATTTACTTTTCTACTTTTTTGAATGTGCAGAAAAATCATATCGTGAGGAGAAGCGTGATGCTTTTGGAGTTGTTAGTGGACGGTATGGCTACATCGATCCCACAGGTATACATCGCATCGTGGAATACATTGCGGATCACAATGGATATAGGGCGAGATCAACAAACCAGTTTTTCGTTGAGGCATCTCCTCCTCCTCCTGCTCCAACTCCGGCAGCAACTACCATTCAGGTTATTGGTCCCATACCAAAACCCTTAAGCCAGTTTTATTGAAAAACGGTATTACATCAACAACTTCTCAGTAATGGTGGAGCCGATCATGGAGTTTCAGACTCAAAATCCAGTTTTGCAGCCGTGTGGTCAACTTAAAATATGTTGTACATGGGCCAAGTGCGTGGTGCAATCAGTATATAGCGTAGAATGTTTTGAGTTACCTTTGACATTTTCACTGGGGTATTACACTAGTTGTATAAGCTAAGATAAGTTGTAAATAATAATATATAAGATTTTTATAGAAACCTTACTTTAATTCGTATGCAAAATCGCAGAGTTTGAAAGGGGGCATTATAAGAATTTTCGATTTGAAGTGATTTAAATAAAATCAGTGTATACGCCAATAAGCATGAAAATGTATTCTTTTTTAAATATTTTATACGATTGTACTGATAAGTCTGTTTTGATGGGTCATTGGTTTTTGAAGATGGTGATTGGAAATAAATTGAATTTAATGGGATGCAAGAAAAAAACCGCTACGTAAGCATTGTATAATATATTTTTCATTTTGTACTATTAATTTTCCTCTGACGCACATTACACATTACTCCTTCTGATTTCCCTGGAACCACCATAATCAGACAAGTCAAAAACAGTTATTATGTCGAATTTACATGGCTTACAGACATAAACATAAACATTTCACGACCTCTTAAAATGCATGAAATCATTCTTTACACTACACACTAAATAATATGACAAACATTGAGCACAAAGCGAACGTGCTTTGCATGCAAAAACGCGAGACCTAATATAGCTGCATAAACATCCCACCTACATACATATGGTAATATGGTAGCCAGATCTGATTGTGAGTATGATAAAATTTACATGATTCATTGTGATGATTGATTAAAATTTTCTTCCAAGAACGCGTTTAATCATCGGCGGATATTGTGGCAAACTCAATGAAACCAAGCCACCGAGCTTGAGTTGTAGGTTATTTAAATAAAACGCAATGTTTTTGCCTATACCACAAAGTGGTGGAAGCTATTTGGAGAATGGCCTTCCCGTTTTCCCTTGTGCAAAGTATTTAATTTACACATTGCTGGATTTTAGTGAACAAATTTCCAATTTCTGAAAACAACACTGAGAAGAATTTTCTTGCTAAAAAAGTGTCCATCACCCGTAAATGTATAATACAAATCTAGACCAAAATGGTAACTTTGAAAGCTATTTTCTTGTTAGTTACGACTTTGGCAAGTTGTATTGATGGAGGAAAGGTGACCATCAAGAAATGCTGCCCTGCAGGAGATGTCATAGACGTCAGTGTTATGAAGTGTCGGGATTCGGGGTCCTTGAAGTGGAGTCCAACGTTCTCTCAAGCTGATGACGAGGATGGTGGCGCAGAGGTTGGAAATGATGGCTATGAGATCCAGAGTAAAATCCCACAATGCCCGGGCAGTGGGGTTCATATAATTCCCCTGAGGGACCTGGAGGAACACTCTATTTTTGCAGCAAAGTAAGTTTTGAAATAGCTAATAGATATCTGCGATAAGGTTAGCTCTATGTAGATTAAACGCTGATTTGTGTAAAAATGTTTGACAGATTTCGATTGCTAAAATCTGGAGATATAGTCGCAAAGCACGCTAATGGTCATTGGATAACGGTTCCCGAAAACAGTTGCATTGATGGACTTCAAAATTTTGGCGAATCTGGGGATACCTATTCAGGAAATGAAAATGATCAAGCGTTGTTGACGTGTCCGCTAATGGAGGACGAGATGTGATACGTAAGCCTTAAACTAGTCATGGTTGATGCGAGGCGATTATTTGTTTATCAGAAAGTGGACAGGATATTCATATATTATTTCCTTACACGTTTAAATACATTGACTAAATAAATGTTGCATAATAACACAATCTGATCTCATTCATCATCGAAGTTGACTTGCATTGTGCATCGTCTGCACTGCAGACTGGATTATGCTTAAATTTATCACTACGCTGTACTGCATACAACCTAGAAGTAACAGCATTTTTGCATAATATGTTGACTGAGAATGAAATTCATTGCAGTCTGCATCACCAACAAGATGAGAATCCGAACTAAACATTGAAGACTCGAATGAATATTATGTAACTAGTAACTGTTGATATCCTTAAATAGAATCTGAACTTGATGTCATACATTGAATCTTGAAATCATCAACTGAAACTTGTTCTATTCAGAATGTCAAAGTTTTGTCGGATCAGCAACACGGTTTCAACCATTGTGGAAAATATGCTTACCGACAGTCCAAAATGACCTTGATTTGCACGTAATTCTTGACAAATATTTTCTTAATTAAACGATGGCCACATTCTGGCTTATCTATGTATATACAGTTCATCCAGCAGTTCGGCTAAGCTCAAAGTAAATGTACGGACTTTGTGCGATACTGTTTGTTTTCATGCTTTCTCCTTTCCTTTAACAAGAAGTAATTGTATTGTGTAAACGTGCAAAATTGGTTAAAAAAATTCTTCGCTTGACCGGCCACATGATTGAGTTAAAAAGCGTTAAATCCCTTCTCGTAATCAATGGTGATCCGCAAGGATTAAAATGCAATTCCGATTCAGCTTTGTTCATAAGCCTCTGGTTTGACCAACAATACGTTTTGTTCGAGATAGTTTTCAGTTTACCGACGCTGCTTACTACTCTATTATGCACAGAACTGACAATGACTCTGATAAGGTAGTAAAGCCATTGTGATTTATATAAAAAGCATTCATTCTGGCTGGGTTTTCTAATCAGGGGTAAAATTGGATATGTCAAATGGATTGCGTATAACTACATATATAGCAAATGTTGCACGAGACGAACATGATTTTTTGATTGAAGTAACAATTTTGTCAGTAAATGCATTTGAAAAAAACAATGACTTGATGAAGTGAGCAAATGACGCATCATGCATTCAACATTTATCATTTCAGAAAGTTCACGAACTCTTTTCTGAAGTAAATCTTTTCTTTGTTCAGTATTCATCCTGAAAAGGATTCCGATGGTTAACCATAGCTGAGTCGTCAGTAGCGAGTATTTTAAAAGCTCGTGATATGCAAAGGAAACTTTCCACATAGACAATTAATTACAGTACGAAATTATGTAAGTCCTATAATGTGTTAATTTGTTAATTTGAAATTCATGTTAACGGAAGATTTTTCCACGCGACTCATTTTAAATTGTATATGAAACTCACAGATAGGCACGTAAAATGCAGTGATTTATGACAGCTATTTTTTCCTGATTAAGTGTTTGAACAATGTACACTTTTATTGCTAAAGTATAATTTTGGAACCAACATTAGTACCACGCAAAAAATGCGTGTTGGGATAACATTTGCAGGAATGCTTTCCTGCTAAACAGTTCTGAGCTGCAATAAAAACGCATAGTTAATTTTAGACCAGGCTCAAACACAATTATTTTTTGAGGATTCAATTCATTTCTGTGATAACAGCCAGATAAATAACACCAACTGGTAAAAGTACTGCCGAGGACCAAGTGCTTACTCTTTTAACCTTGTTATGTTGTAGTAGTATAATATGTAAGGGACTCGGTTCCTGTTATAAATTCAGTTTGTGAAGTTTAGTTATTTTTATGGAAGTTTTTGAAGGGTCACCAGTCACCATTCTATTCAAAAATTACAAATGGCAGGATTCAACGTGATATTACGAAGATCTTGGAAGTTCTTTGTGGCCCTCAGTGTTCCCCTGATTTTACTCCCAGTTCTGTTCGCAGATGACCAGGATGACATTCCATATCCCAATGTGGGGACAAGGTCGGAAAATGTTGCTGCTGCTGAGGATGGTGAGGAGCCATTGCTGAGGAAATCTCCGGTACATAGAATATAAGACTTCAGTATATCCTGAACTAATACTTAAGTGATTGGTAGAAGTGTATTTTTACTTTTTTGGGTCTTGCTTTTAGAAATTCAAGCTCGCCTATGTTATATTAGTTATGGCTGTTTATTGGGCACTTGAAATCATTCCACTGCCGATCACATCTCTATTTCCATTAGTACTATTTCCCCTGTTTGGAATTGACGATGCAGCAAACGTTTCCAAAAGCTATATGAAGGAATCAAATACAATTTTTCTTGGAGGGGCTATCGTCGCACTGGCGATTGAATACTGTAATCTCCATCGAAGAGTAGGGTTAAAGCTCATCACGATACTTGGCGTGTCTCCAAGAAGGTGAACTACACGAATCGCTGAATGACATTCGACAAGCTTCTTTAAATTAAACGCTATACTGAATTATCATATATTCAAATTTCAGGCTCATGTTTGGAATTATGGTCGGGGTTAGTTTTCTTTCCATGTGGATCTCAAATACCACTTGCACAACAATGATTGTGCCAATTATAGTGGCTATCGTGGATGAAATACATGATGTAAGCAGAGTATCTCATTTTACCCCGTAATGACACTGATGATGGTCTAACTAACGGATACGTCATTTCAGGTTACAGACGCAACGAGCGCTGAAGCAGAACTTCAACATGACCAAATAATACAATCCAGACGAGCTTCAAATCTCGATGTTTCAGCTCCAGGCACACGAAGGCATTCAGCGGTTTTTGGCAATTCTGGGCTAAGCTCCCACCGACGACACTCAAGCCGAGACAGTGAATCATCAACAGAAGGTGATGTACCACGTAGTACCCTTGGAATGCTGCAGGGCCATCGTTCGGAAGAGGTTGAAAGACGTTTTAGCAACCCACATTTGAATCCTGGTATGCCAAACCGACGCCATCAAGAGTTGCGTAATCCTAACCGTCGTGGCTCATTACCACCACTTACTAAACTAGATGTTGTCGACGAAAATAAAACGTCTCCAAGACCCATCCATCTTCAAATTGAACGCTTAAAAACTGAATTGGCTGCTGAAGGGGTACTGGGTAGACGACCGAGTAATCTTCCAATAGATTTCAATCAGAACAATCTTCGGCATTCAAGAAATTCTGTGGCTTCACTAACAGAGCCGGGGCGTATTGCGATTATAATTAATTTGCCAACTCCGACATCCGATATGGATGAAAGCACTAGGCGAAAAAGGTTAATATGAAGACAGACATACTAGTTTACTTACTGTATGTAGCTGCTTATATGTGAATTTTCATATTGTATCATTGTTTAACATTGATAGGACCGATAAAGAAAAATGGAGACGAATTAAAAATATGTACCTCTTTGCTTTGGCCTATGCTGCAAACATTGGAGGGTAAGATATTTATTTAGATGAATTACAGAAAAATATTTTTATAATTACTGATTAGCATGTTTCATTGGAATCTTTAAAGAACTGCTACCATCACTGGAACCGGTCCAAACAAAGTTTTCAAGGAAGTCATAAAACCATATGGGTATTTACTTGCAGAAAACCAGCGTTGTAACTTTTTTGTCGTTAGTTTAAAGTTATGTAATGTACATTATGTTGTGATTTGATTAGATACCTAATTTCTAAAGGAGATGAAGACAGTGTCGGGATGACCTTCTTTACCTGGCTGGCTTTTAATTTTCCTCCTATGCTCGTAAACATTGTGGTAGCATGGCTCTACCTTTCAATCAAATACTGTGGGTTTTTCAAGTTCTCTAGAACGCCAAGTGACGAAGAAGAGAATACATTAAGACGGTGGAAAGAGCAACAAGTTCGTAATTACATGCGTGAGGAGTACAAAAAACTTGGAAAGATGACATTTCATGAGATTGGTGTTGGGATTGTATTTCTACTGGTGGTTATCTTATGGATCCTTCGTGACCCCCAAATATTTGTTGGTTGGGGTGAAGCATTGTCCGACACACAAACTGGTGATTCAACAGCAGCATTAATGGGCGCTTGTTTGCTCTTCATAATTCCAAAAAGTTGGGACTTTTTGACGAAAAGTATGAACGACTGGAGTATAAATATTTGCACAATGCAACGATTCAGCATTTTAAATTTAGAGAATATTCAAATGTAATTTTGATTTCGCAGAGGATGGAGCACGGTTGGAAGCCTTGCTTGACTGGAAGTATGTCACTCAAAAACTTCCATGGGGAGTTTTACTCCTGTTAGGTAGTGGCTACGCTATTGGAGATTCAGCAGATAGAACAGGACTCACGAGAAGGCTGGGAAAGATGTTATTTTTACTTCATCCCCTTCCAAGTCCACTTATTCTGCTAATTGTCATGCTAATCACTGCCTTGATAACGGAAGTCGTATCGAGTATGTGCATCGAATGTACAGTTTTTCCACATATATTAAATTCCACCTTATAAAGAAATTTGTTCTTTTTCGTTCAGATACGGCCTGCGCAAGCGTTATACTCCCAGTTTTACTTGGACTAGTAAGTTAACAGCAAAAAGTTGTAAACCACACATGAGACTTTTTTAACCAAGAGTACTACAGTTAATTATGTTCAAATTTGTACCAACAGTCACAGGAAATGGGAATACATCCATTCTATCTTTCTGTAGCTGCTGCTGTAACTGCATCATATGCCTTCATGCTTCCAGGTATATAACGCTTTCCTTTCTTTAATACTAATTTAGTGAAATAATGCATTTAACTGGCCCATATAAAACAATAGGGTTTCCCAACTCTGAAAATAAAATTAACATTAAATAATTGAATTTTTACAGTTGCATCACCTGTGAATGCCATCGTTTTTGCAGCTGGAGACTTTAGTATTTGGGAAATGATTACCAATGGGTACATTTTAAATGCAATCTGCGTTTTAGTATTCTACATCAATACTTTAACGTTAGGAGAGTGTCTTTTTGAGTACTCGGAGTTCACATACCCACCTCCACCAAACATAACTTTAGACTTGGATAACATGACTTCATTTTAATGTCGTTTACATCGCATGATACGGTTGCTGAATAGTAAGTAATGCTTAGAGTCAGATCTGTCCACGTTATTAAGGTCGCTCAGTTAGTTTTATAATAAAGTGTTTGTATTGATGTGTGTTAGACACACTTTAAAATAAACAAAATGTCTCGCAGTTCTACTTTAAATCTGTGTAAACAGAATGGCAATAAACAATAATCTACATAACTTTTTATTTGAACGATTTCGAACGCTTCATTAATTACTTGCAAAATTATTTATGAATCCGTATTTTCTTCCGGTTCCGATTCCAAAAATGGATTTAGGGAAGGATTGTATTCCATCTTTGTACTGCTTTGCGCTTGATGAATTTCATGTTCGGTTGTGGGATTAAAAACAATTCCAGAGTTCTCCATAGAAGTATTTGACGTACTCGGCTGAGTTTCGAGAACAGGTGGAATTGCAGAAGGGTGTAACGAGCAAGGACCTGTTCCAATTATGACTTTAGCTGATACTGTTTTGAAATCATGTCCTGATGGCTTGGCGTGCAGCTAAAAATGATTTTGTCAGTTCCACCATGATTGATTCATAAAGTAATTTAAACTATCTTTTTATAATGAGCGTATTAGTTTGATTACATTAATTTGGTAGTTCACATGAATGATCGTGCAGCCAGCCAACCCGGATGGGAGCAAAGAGCTGGGAACAGCAAAGCTATCATTCCAATCTATAACGTCTCTGTATGGTACAGGAGATCCATACGAGGTAAAAAGCAAGTCTGTAGTTGTAGTCTTGACACGATCGAAGGTCATAAAATGTACGGTCTGAAAAATGTATATTATTGGTTTACGAAACTGATTACTAATTGGTAAATTTTATATTCGAATCAACACCTGTGTAAAAGTAGCCCAAACTCGCTCAATTGTTTCAAGGCTGAAATTTAATACCATCCCAGAAAACCGTATTTGTTCTCCAGGTACAAAACCTGATTTTTCCAATTTCAAATCCAGGGTCATGTATGCATCTGAGCAACAAGGCCACCCAAACTCGACCCTTTTATCTTGTCCTATAGGGAGGAATACATTTGGAATAAAATTCAGGTCCAAGATTCCATTAATAAAAAATTCCTTTTCAAATCGGTCATATCGAAACATGGAACGACTCAATTTGGCTTCCGCAGTGTATTTCACGAAACCAAATGCTGATTCAGTAAATGTTGATGGTAGGGCCATGGGAAGTTGAAAAGCGAAGGGATATTCTCTAATCCCGGGTGAAATTATGAACTCTTCATCCTTTCTACCTTGAGCTGTTATGAACAATTTTAAAACATCTTATTTGCAGCAAGTTGTAAATTAATAATTAAAAAGGGTGATACATTAACCAAAGTGCAAGGACTACCAGAATGTCCATGCAAAAGTATTTCATGGCACAAAAAAGTTTCTTGGTTTCTGTACTCCCTTTGAACATGCCGTCTTAAAGACGTTTGCTGCGGCTGACGGTGGGGTGAAACTGTGTCAGTTCTAGCTGCTGACTCTGTCCAGTATACTTCCGTTTCTCCAAAAAATATCAGTGTAAGACCTGGATATATTTGGTTATATGAATGAAACATCAAACTCCTTCCATGTAGGCAGATGATTAATTTGTTTCATTTTCAGGTTTTACCTTTTGTTTTTGCGTCCGAGTCATTCTGAAGCGTTACTTTGCCCCGAATTGTTTGACCCGGATAAAAAGCAGTAAGGTTGTTCTCAAAATTTATAAAAATTGTGACTCCCATGATATAGTGAATAACCTGTTCAAAAATACACTTTTAATGTAATGCTGACAAATATTTTAGCTCCAACTGTTTAAAGACGGAATAAAACATAAGTTAATGAAATGTGTATTATGTAAAAGACACCTGATTTACTATATTCTTTCTTTGAACATCCAAAATAATGTACAATACGATTTTTGCACCTTCACACAATTACCCATTGTGTAAACATACTGTTGATAACAAGTAATAGAAATATAATGCATTTCTAATACTTCAATTCGATACATTACTTATGCGCATGTTATATTATATCATATCATTTTCATTTAAAGTAGTAATACGTACAATGCACAAGCATCAAAATTGCTTGCAAGTTCAACATGGTTAATGTCACGCTATATCAAAATTGAAAGATAAGAGCAGTTTATCGTTATCTCTGGTGGATATAATTTATTTAGGGCACATATGAGAGAAGTTCGTATATGTGATTGATACGTCTAACTGGCCATGTAACATGAACTTTGTTGTTTTTGTTCATTTTGGTCAGACCCCGAAATGCATGCATAACGTAAAATACACATAATTGTTAATCTAATCAGAATACTAACTACATAGCGATTTTTTAAAAATTTATAAAAAATGTTTTCCTTATAGCACGCTAATACGGTACATTATTGTAGCTGCTTCCAGGCATTGTCCCAACGGTAAGTGGAACCTCAATTTTGGAACTTCGATTCCAGGAAGCGTGTCCCGATACCTATGTACAAAGAAAATTTCCTTCTAAAAATAATTCATGAAAATATTATTATAGCTATTTTTAAAACATTCGAACTATCAATTGACACTGACCACGAGAGTATATCTAATTTGCATGATTCTGCATCCTCCAAGATCGGTTAACAAAGCTGGTGGCGGAATTTGTAGCTGATCCTTCCATTCCCCATTGGTGCCCTGAGTAATTACGACAGGATACAGTTTTTCACCCATTTCTTTCATCTCCTCCTTTTTCTTCCCAAATGTGATGTACACAATGTTCTGGTATGGAAAACCAACAGTTAAATTAAAATCGTAAAATTTTTGAAAGTAATAATGTTATAATGATTTACAGTAATAATGCTTACGCACTTGCATTAATTTTGCTTTCAATTTTTCAAATGTGACATTCGTACTGTTGGAGTAATTTAAATGAAACATGATACTTTCACCAGCAACAAAGCCAGTCCTCGCCAGTCTCAGTTCCAACATGAATTCTCCACCAGACGCACAACACAAAAATCCAAATTGTTTGCCTTTTTGTAACTCCACCGGAAGCAGGGCACCATTTACTTGGGTCAGGTCATGTAATCCACGTACATCAAATGTTTTTATAGATGACTTGCTTGTGTCAAAGGAAAGAATTAAAAGGGATGTCTTCATTGTAATAGAAGCCTCAGCAAAATATTTTACAGAACCGGATGTCAGTTGACAAGACGTTGGAAGGTTTAATGGTAGTTGATAGGAGAATGGAATCTGCTGACTGAAGCCAGCAGGCAGCTCAATAGTACTTCCAGACTCTTCTATTATTGGAATGCATAATATGTAAAATAATTATATACCGATTCAACCTGCATTATAAAGCTTGAAAAGCGTTTTATGATGTTTACGTCCACATATTGGAATTCCAATAAAACCATTCAAATAGGTTTCTTGGTTTTTGAATTCTTTAATTCGGGTGACGGGAACGGTGCTCTCATCATGTTGATGGTGTGCGGAGTCATGATTATGATGATGGTGACCGTGATAGGGATGAAGATGGTCACCGTGATGAGGAGACTCAAAATTTTGTGAATTTTGTCTTGGAAGTCGTACTGTAGTACTTTCAGTCCAATGTACATTGCCTTCTCCATGAAATGTGACAGCCAGACCTTTCAAGTTTCAAACGACATTAATATGTTAAGTGTCAGCATACTATTGGATACAGAGTTGATAACATCAGAAGTTGACTTACCTTTAACCACGACCTGGTTGGTAGTGCTCAATAAAACATTTCCAGTGATCACATTTCCCGGTTGAAATGTAGCGGAAGGGTTATCAAAGTTTAGAAAAATTTGCACTCCCATTTTGTATTCCTGACAAAGTAACTTAAATTATTAAACCCAACCAGTAAAAGGTTAAAATAATCATGCGTGTCAGAGGCGAGATTTTCCTAAAATAGAGTATAGATTCTTTCTGTAAGAACGTGCTTACACGAAATCATGAACTCATGTCACGTCAACCAAAATTCACTACAAAACCATTACAGCTCTGGTTTACAAGCATAACATCATACAGGGGCAGCAAAGAAATCTACACCATCAAAGTGGTATCCGGTGACGTGACTTACTGCACTGCATTCACTAAACTTCACAAATCATGATACCTAATGGTAATACGTTTGCTTGTACCACGAAATTGTAAGAGCCGTGCACTCAGTATTCGATCATTACAAGCAAAAATATATAGGTAATCCTTATGCCGATTCAAGTAGTGTGATGTCGTGATGTGATGATGATTCATAGTAAGCAAATGATTTTTTCAATCACTTGTTGCAAGTTGCAGTTGCAAACCATACAAGTTACAATTGATTCAATGCAGCTGGGCTTATAACAACAATTCTATGCCTTGTGTATTCTGAAATTTCTGTTTTTTTGTCATGTTTTACTGATAATGGGAGTTGAACCTAGTTGAAGCCTTATATCCAGTACATAATTCAAATGACGGATGCACGATTAGCCATAAGCCAGTCAGTGCTCAGACCCCAAATTTGGGGTCCCGGACCCCATATTTGGGGTCCAAGCTAAAACCCAAATTTAGGGGGTCCCGGACCCCCAAATTTTGGGGTTCTTGCTTTTTTGGACCCCAAATTTGGGGTCCTAGAACAAAGGCAGGACCCCAAATTTGGGTCAAAATAATTAACTTTTTCTTTAAAATTCATAACTTTTTTTCCACCCGATGAAAAAAAACCCACACGCTGAAAAATGTTTCCCTAAAGTTGTGAAGTTTCTTAAAAGGATTTTTAATTGTTGTTACTCCATCAACATATTTTGTTACAAAAATATTTTCGTAAAAAATTAATTTTTGGACCCCAAAATTTGGGTCCCTCCTTTGTTCTAGGACCCCAAATTTGGGTCCCAAAAAAGCAACGACCCCAAAATTTGGGGCCGGGACCCCTAATTTTTGGGGTCTTAGCTGGACCCAAATGTATTTGGGTCCGGGACCCCAAATTTGGGGTCTGATGCACTGATGCAAGCATACAAAAACTGTATATACTTTGTAACAATGATTATGTACTTTTCGTTATCATCATGCATCAAGCACTTTTCATTAGCAGGCTATTTAGTCTGGTTAGCTACATAAATTGTCATATCATTTAGCCAATTCCATTTCATACAAACGACACTCAACAGACTTCCCTGTACGTTCTGTGAGACTGAAAGAAAACTGGAACCATGGAGGTATAAGCGTTATATATCTAATGACTGGAACCTGGCAAGACAAGAATTCCCATAAGGAATCTCTTCTGCTTTTTT
>LJIJ01002149.1:0-30582 GCA_001718145.1 Orchesella cincta
GTTATAAGAACGTTAATAGACGTGTCAAATTTCTTCATATACTTTAAACTTACATGAAAGGACCCAATTTTTTGCCCGTTTATAAGTAGAGGTAATCGGGGGTAGTGTAAGTTGAGGTATGCGCGGCAGTAATACAGGAAACTATAATACTTTAACCAACACATCCTACTAGGCTGGAATGGTAAATTTTTACTAAAAATTGGCCAGATGTGTACTTTAAAAATTTGTCTCTGATTTTTGATGGTTATATTGAAATCAGAAAGGCCACTAAAAATTCAAGGAAATTAGTATCATCATTATTTTATGAAGCGTCACGTAACTTTATGTGCTCCTCTTAAAAATGTCTGACATATCTTCAGAAATCTATTTAATTTATATTATTACAATATTATTATAGCTATTTAAAAACTGGTTCTTTTAAATAATCTTGCTTTGGTCTGTTACGCCTGTTCCATTCTGTATTACTGTCGCTATATCTCCAACTTACAGTAACCGATTTTTCTACTTATTATAACGAAAAAAATTGGTCTTTCATGTATAAGTTTAAGTATATGAAGAAATTTGACATGTCTATTAACCTTCTAATAACTGCTGATGCCTCTCATACCTGTTCGTGGAAAACCATCTATCTAGCACAAAAAGTTTGGCCAGTTTTTCGTTCGTAGTAATTCCAAAAGTGAGTTTTACAAAAAAACGGTTGTCACCATAATTTTCAGCGTAGTTTTTTACACCAGAAACGACTAATGGTTACGCTTATCTTGAGCGGCACCTCAGACCTTTCCTTGTAAGTCGATTTTCATATATATTGTTCATTTATCAAGTACACATTTCCAAGCACACATTTTACATTTACAAGAACAGTTTTTCTAGTACACATATTTTGTCACACAACAAAAGATTCCAAACATGAAGTTCCTACGCTTTTACAGCGAACGTTGCCCCAAATTCTTGTTTTCTTTTCTTTTAAGTGCTTGCATTCCTATTGCAAAAACAGACAGCTTTGTCACCGCCATCGACGAAGTAGGAAATTCTGAAGTAAATCTTATTAATTTCGGTGCCATTCTAGAACAAATTACTGAAAACAATAGCACCTGTCATTTACATATAATCTTGCAAAATGTCAACTATTATATCCAACACTCCTATAAAATAAACTCACCAATGACAGTTCGCAAGTTTCTTAGACCAAGAGATTTCTGGAACAAATCTGAGGACAACTTTGGTAAATCCAGTTACTACACATATGACGACGGAACGATATGGGAAGCCACACAAGACACTGACAAACCCATTCAAAATCAATGCCCATCCGAATGAAGCAGGTTTTAAAATGTGTCATAGTTGTTCTCCTTTCTGCATTTGAAAAACTGACAATATCGTTTCATGACCCTACTTCAACGATAATAGCACCATCATTTATCAAACCATACTACATTGCTCTTAAGGAAATTCGTCACTTTTTCTATGCACCATCCACACTTGGTACATCAATAGCGAGTGAACCTGAGTTTCATTCTCTTTTTCATATTTCATTTAGCCATGAGAATTAAGTGAAAAGAACCGCATTCGGTATCATCACAAAACCAAACACCTAAGCAAATACGTTGTTGGGGCACACTGTGATTTGAAAATCAAACCGATATACACCAACTGAATTTCGAATCTTGCAAAACTTTTTATGTTTTGTTTCTTATGCCCAAAAAATGAAAGCATTCTAGAAAGCTCTTCAACCCATTTATTTAATTCTTCAAGATTACAAGCAATTGTTGCAAAAGTTGGAAACCCAAAATATGGAACTTCGGGAAGATAAGGGATAAAATAAGAAATCAGAATCTGGATATGTACAAACGCCCTAAACGAAGTCCGTTCAATGTTTTGGCAATCCAACAAGTTCATATTCATGTATGCAATTATAAGCCTGCTTTCCACAATGTCCAATTGCAGCATAGACGCAAATGGTACAGACTATCCCGTTGATATTCGTGCATGGCCGCTTTCTATGCTGAAATCCGACTTTCGCAGACTACACAGAAGAGTTTAAATATTTCCGCTAGGGTACCACTACTTATTGAGGCAATACTGGCTCACTATATTCGTATCCAGTGACAGCTACAATTTTCTAACTGCTATGCCGAAGACTATCTAACATTTTGGTATTATTTCACGCCATTTGAAATTGAGCTATGGATGACGCTTGCAGTTTCTCTACTATCTCTTGCAGCCTTGGTTCATGCATTTTTGTATTTTAAAAAGTTAAAATCGATCGGATTTTAATTCATGGTTTTTTGTTTATTCCACGATGCTTGAACATTGCTACAACGTTCCAGAATACATATATGAAATGCAGTCAGCTAGAATTGTATTTGGGTTATGGCTTCTTTTATCAGTTAATTTTTACGAATGGATGTAAGGGATTGCAATCACGGGCGTAACTGCACCTCTTGAAAAATCTAGTATAAGTAGTTTCAATGAGTTGGTTACAAAGCAATAATTCTTTTAAGTTTCAGTTTTGTCCGATATAAATACAGTTTTTTTTAATTTTTGGAAATTTTCAAATATTCGACAAGTTGAGTATAAAAATATCACAAAAAACTTCAAGTTCCACATTTGGGCATTCATACAGAACAAAGCTTACTTTTCAAAAGGGTAGCGGACGAATACCTTAAAAGAAAACGTTTTGAAGTGTTAGGCAAGCTGAGGCTTGAAGAGTACACGCTATTTGTTAGGTACTTATGGTATACATGTTATGGAAGATGATGATTGGTGTAAATATGATGTAAAGATGATGGAAGTGTCAAATGGAATGTGCATGAGATTGCAGTTGCAACTCACGAGCACGCGTGTCAATGTCAAATGATAATGAACTGATTTATAATGATGATGAATGAGTTGTGAATGATAATTCACACAGAAATCACAGTCTCGTTAGAATACATTGACATTGACACGCGTGCTCGTGAGTTGCAACTGCAATCTCATGCACATTCCATTTGACACTTCCATCATCTTTACATCATATTTACACCATCATCATCTTTCCATAACATGTATACCATAAGTACCTAAAATAGCGTGTACTCTTCAAGCCTCAGCTTGCCTAAACTTCAAAAACGTTTTCTTTTAAGGTATTCGCCCGCTACCCTTTTGAAAAGTAAGCTTTGTCTGTATGAATGCCCAAATGTGGAACTTGAGTTTTTGTGATATTTTTATACTCAACTTGTCGATATTTTGAAAATTTGTTAAAATTAAAAAAAACTGTATTTATATCGGACAAAACTTGAAACTTAAAAGAATTATTGCTTTGTACAACCAACTCATTGAAACTACTTATACTAGATTTTTCAAGAGGTGCAGTTACGCCCGTGATTGCAATCCCTTTATATCCATTCGTAAAAATAACTGATAAAAGAAGCCATAACCCAAATACAATTCTAGCTGACTGCATTTCATATATGTATTCTGGAACGTTGTAGCAATGCTCAAGCATCGTGAATAAACAAAAAACCATGAATTAAAATCCGATCGGATTTAACTTTTTAAAATACAAAAATGCATGAACCAAGGCTGCAAGAGATAAGTAGAGAAACTGCAAGCGTCATCCATAGCTCAATTTCAAATGGTGTGAAATAATACCAAAAGTTAGATAGTCTTCGGCATAGCAAGTTAGAAATTTGTAGCTGTCACTGGATACGAATATAGTGAGCCAGTATTGCCTCAATAAGTAGTGGTACCCTAGCGGGAACATATTAAACTCTTCTGTGTAGTCTGCAGAAAGTCGGATTTCAGCATAGAAAGCAGGCCATGCACGAATATCAACGGGATAGTCTGTACCATTTGCGTCTATGCTGCAATTGGACATAGTGGAAAGCAGGCTTATAATTGCATACATGAATATGAACTTGTTGGATTGCAAAACATTGAACGGACTTCGTTTAGGGCGTTTGTACATATCCAGATTCTGATTTCTTATTTTATCCCTTATCTTCCCGAAGTTCCATATTTTGGGGTTTCCAACTTTTGCAACAATTGCTTGTAATCTTGAAGAATTAAATAAATGGGTTGAAGAGCTTTTCTAGAATGCTTTCATTTTTTGGGCATAAGAAACAAACATTAAAAGTTTTGCAAGATTCGAAATTCAGTTGGTGTATATCGTTTGATTTTTCAAATCACAGTGTGCCCCAACAACGTATTTGCTTAGTGTTTGGTTTTGTGATGATACCGAATGCGGTTCTTTTCACTTAATTTCTCATGGCTAAATGAAATATGAAAAAGAGAATGAAACTCAGGTTCACTCGCTATTGATGTACCAAGTGTGGATGGTGCATAGAAAAAGTGACGAATTTCCTTAAGAGCAATGTAGTATGGTTGATAAATGATGGTGCTATTATCGTTGAAGTAGGGGTCATGAAACGATATTGTCAGTTTCTCAAATGCAGAAAGGAGAACAACTATGACACATTTTAAAACCCTGCTTCATTCGGAGGGCATTGATTTTGAATGGATTGTCAGTGTCTTGTGTGGCTTCCATATCGTTCCGTCGTCATATGTGTAGTAACTGGATTTACCAAAGTTGTCCTCAGATTTGTTCCAGAAATCTCTTGGTCTAAGAAACTTGCGAACTGTCATTGGTGAGTTTATTTTTATAGGAGTGTTGGATATAATAGTTGACATTTTGCAAGATTATATGTAAATGACAGGTGCTATTGTTTTCAGTAATTTGTTCTAGAATGGCACCGAAATTAATAAATTTACTTCAGAATTTCCTACTTCGTCGATGGCGGTGACAAAGCTGTCTGTTTTTGCAATAGGAAATGCAAGCACTTAAAAGAAAGAAAACAAGAATTGGGGGCAACGATCGCTGGAAAAGCGTAGGAACTTCATGTTTGGAATCTTTTGTTGTGTGACAAAATATGTGTACTAGGAAAACTGTTCTTGTAAATGTAAAATGTGTGCTTGGGAAATGTGTACTTGATAAATGAACAATATCTATGAATAATTGACTAACAAGGAAAGGTCTTGAGGTGCCGCTCAAGATAAGCGTAACCATTAGTCGTTTCTAGTGTAAAAAACTACGCTGAAAATGATGGTGACAACCGTTTTTTGTAAAACTCACTTTTGGAATTACTACGAACGAAAAACTGGCCAAACTTTTGTGCTAGATAGATGGTTTTCCACGAACAGGTATGAGAGGCATCAGCAGTTATTAGAAGGTTAATAGACATGTCAAATTTCTTCATATACTTAAACTTACATGAAAGACCAATTTTTCCCCGTTATAATAAGTAGAAAAATCGGTTAGTGTAAGTTGAGGTATAGCGCAGTAATACAGAATGGAACAGGCGTAACAGAGCAAAAAGCAAGATTATTTAAAAGAACCAGTTTTCTAAAATAGCTATAATAATATTGTAATAATAATAAATTAAATAGAATTTTGAAGATATGACAGACATTTTAAGAGGAGCACATAAAGTTACGTGATGCTTCATAAAATAATGGTGATATTAATTTCCTTGAATTTTTCCGTGCCTTTCTGATTTCAATACAACCAATCAAAAATCAGGAGACGAATGTTTTAAAGTACACATCTGCCAATTTTTAGTACAAAAATAAACATCCAGCCTAGTAGGATTGTGTTGTTTAAAGTATTGTAGTTTCCTGTATTACTGCCGCTATACCTCAACTTACACTACCCGATTACTCTACTTATTATAACGGAAAAAATTTGGTCTTTCATGTAAGCTTAAGTATATGAAGAAATTTGACATGTCTATTAACCTTCTAATAACTGCTGATGCCTCTCATATCTGTTCGTGGAAAACTATCTAGCACAAAAGTTTGACCAGTTCTTCGTTCGTAGTAATTCCAAAAGTGAGTTTTACAAAAAACGGTTGTCACCGTCATTTTCAGCGTAGTTTTTTACACCAGAAACGACTAATGGTTACGCTTATCTTGAGCGGCACCTCAAGACCTTTCCTTGTTAGATTGGTCTGCATGAAAATCCCTAAAATAGAAACTAATGTTGAACGACTGGAATACTAAGAAGTAAACATGAACTTCTACATACACTGGCCATAATTTTGGAGATGAGTGTAGCTGAGGTATTCTCAACATTGTATCGCATGAACTTGGTTTGGCCATCCATGTAAACTCGAGGTAGTAGTGCTAAAACGTTTCTTGAAACTGAGAAAATCTTTTTGCAACTAATACATTCCTGATGCATAAATGCATGTTTGTTCCATATTTAGAGTAGATAAACACTTTGTTTGAAAACAAGTGGTCTAATATGTGTACACAAGTAGGAATTATGAAGAAATGCCTAATCATAGAGCAGGTTACAACGCGTTGGAATTCATGCAAGAATGCAATGTTAGATCATATCAACTCAGTTACAACGATAGTTGAAAGATGATGAAGTACACTTGTAAAAAAGGCATAAATCATTTACCAGATTGAGTGTGAGTATGGTGGTATTTGTAAGTTAGCATTTGCACAGCAATATACACATGAGTAAGCCAGCGTTTATGCAATAATAGTTGACGTTTTTGTTCAGTAATTATTACTTTATTATGCAAGTAAACTGAGTTCAAATACCGTCGCTTATGCATGAAAGGTTTTTGCATCTAAAATGCTTTTTGTTTGTTTGAAACCCCTATATTATATTATAAATATTTTACCATATTTTCAAGAAAACTATTTTCAACATTAATGTTTCTTTCATATAAGTAGTTATAATTGTATGTCCGGTAAGTTGGACAACTCCTTTTTCATCTAACTGGTATATATTTAGATAACCCAAAAACAAAATGCAAAAACCTGTTTACTTCTTGAAGTCGGAGAAGCACAGGCTTGAGAAGCAAAGGTTGGCCTTAGCTTTATGACCAAGAAAAACTCTTGATTGAATACCTTCCTACAGAAACGCAACCACGTCTGGGGGAACATTATCTTGATCTTGTGACGCTGTAAAGAAGCAAAGTTTGTAAGGTCCAGATTTAATTTTGTTATAATCTATGATGGGATCTATAGTTGACAAAATATATTTTTAAAAGTTAGTCTGTCATCTGTTTTTCGAAATATATGTTTGCATGGAAAATATCTTGCACGTAAAATACGCTACCGGAACTCACCCGCGGGATAACTGCTCTGCGGGGAAACTGGCATCCAGGAAACCGGACCCTACCATGGAACTGGAGTCGCAGGGAACAATCATAGATTCTTTATTTGAAACCCCAATTTTGCCCATAAGCCATGAGAAACAAAAAGTTACAGAAAATACTAACGTGCTGTCAATCGCAATACAAGTTGCGGTATTTTTTACGTACTTAATGTACAAATGCGTATTTATACATGTGGATTCAATGAGATACATACAAGTTGAGAAAACGATTTTGTTTAGATATATTCAATTCAATTTATTCAGGCGAAATATACAGAATCATCATGTACAATTTTAAAGTGGCAATATGTTTCATTTTTCGACATTGTGCTTTCGGGTAATAAGAATATCAGCTTTACGATTTTTAGTCCTTTTCATTGAGAAATAAAATAAATATGAACCAATATGACAAAAACAATTGCTATTAGCTTCAAATTGATGAATAAACATCTTTCAAATGAAAACCACAAGAATTTTAAACTAAATTGATGCAATCTCTAAGCAAGTTTTTATTCTCTAAAAGTCATGGTAATGTGTATATTCGGGTTTGTACAAGATTCAAACCGGAATAAGAATAAAATTCAAGCCAATCAATGTGTAAAAACTGTACTTAGAAAATAAGTCTTTGTAGTTATTTGATTTTAGCAATTACATTGACTTGCCTGTGCCTTTCCCTTTTCCATCCAAACGTTGAGCTCGAACTCGGTCGTAATTAAAATATGTGTTGCCAGAATGAAACTGAAACACACTGCTGTCGATGTAACTGCCTCTGACCTTTAAATGCGGTTTGAAAATCGTAATTTTTCATAATAAACTTGTGTAAAGAAATCCAAAAAGTAGATACGTTTTATTATAATCTCGTCAAATTGTTTGTTTAACGCAAGCCTGTAGATTGCCTTACGGCTTTTAGGTAATGTGCTAGAAAATCCAAAACGTAAAGGCACGAAAGACACATCTACTCCTTTTGCATCAAGATCTCTTTAGTAGATCTGCATCTTGCTTTAGTAGTCAATACATAAAGATCATATATTTTGTATGACGAGCTTTTTCTTCATCCTCCTCCTGCCTGTTTTATATGCTAGCTGCTGACAACACAAAAACCCAAAGAGTGTAGGAAGTGCCATGACTGAGTATTTATCATCCCATTTCTTCTGATTTGGTTTATGTATGCACATGAGTTTTTTCCTTTCTAACCTGAAGCCTAAACTTGGATATGTACTAGAAAACTGATTAGCCACAATTCGAAACGATATCGTTTAGAAAAATTATGAGCTGAACTATAAAAATGTACCTGGGCTCATAAGGACGTTATCATTCTAAATGTTTAATAGCTCCTTGTGTTTACAGAAGAACAGTGTTCACTTGTGTGTATTAATGTTTCATTAGAAATAATGCAAGAGGAAAAAATGATTCTGAAGTTTGAGTCATATATGCAATTTCTTAATTTTTAAATAACCTATAATAACAAAAAGCTTTTTTTAATGAATCATAAAATGTTTTTGCAGTTGACTTGTTGCATAACTTGTTACATAATTTGGTCTCATGATTTTTCCAATTTCCATAATAAACAGGTAGTGATACCTGTAGTGAAAGGTTTTGAAGAAAAAATCCTCCACGTCCATTATTATTACACAGTATTTACATTTTTTCAAGTTAATTGTTTTAAACTCCAATTCTTTTATTGATGAAAATTCAGTCCTCCCGCAAATTAAAGTTTTAGTAAAAAACACCACGTTTCGTTTTGAAACTTTTATGTTCTGAATCTTACAAGTCAGCCTGTAACTTGTTAAGGGGCTCGTGATATTGCATAAAATAAAGAGGAGAAAGTAAATTTGTCTGTTGGTGGTTTTTAGTTGAAAATCTCATTAGTCAAGACATGGGCATCGCATTTTGAAAATTGGGTTTCTTTTCAAAAGTAACTTACACTTTATACTAGACAGTGGAGTCAAACATTATGATCACGCTTGGCTATGTAAGGAATATGCTTTTCATTGGAAGTGTTGTATAAGCTCATCAGCATAAAATAAGTGTCTGAGGTGCCATGATAAAATTGACATTTTCATTTATTTCAGGATTGCCTTCAAAAATCTTATTTTAATTTTTCACCATATCGACGGCTTTATATTAAAACCACGTATCTTATGTGCAATTCCTATGTTAGATACGTGGTTTTAATATGAAGCCGTCGATATTCTTTTTGATCATTGGTGAATCTTAAATGACCACTTCATTTAACGGTATCCCAGTGGAGATTTTCAATTAGTTAAAGAACAAAAGTATTCGAATGATATCTGAATTGTAGTTGCAGTGCGCGACAATGCATATTAAATTATTTGTGCCCGCAATGTAAATAATGTTTGTTATTTATTTGAGTTTTTGCTTAAGGTAAAAATTGTCAGGCACTTTATGAGCAATACCTTCTCAACTTTAATTTCATTGCTTGAGAGCTGAAGGTCGGAAATACAAAATATAAAGCTGCAGGTTACTTTTCCACGCAAGATTTTCTGCTCATCTTTGCAACTTTCGGATTTGTTGTTGTAGCTTCCAGATGTCGATCTTCAAAATGTAATTTTCTTATACCAGCTTATGAAGACTGTAATATCTGAATACTGAAAACATTTCCATTTCGTCTCACAACCAAATATACAATTTAACTCCTTGTCAAACAGTTTATAGACGTTGTTTATCTTTGGGAGTGCGAGTCCTGCTCATAAACATTGTGGAGAGAAAAAGAAACAAACTGTCTAGTATGCCATACATTTTGTATGGGCGATCTTTTATCCACATCTTCGTTTGGCTTGTTGTGTAAACTACCACCCAAAAACAACGCCAACATCAGTAAGTACCATGGCCTAGCATTTATCATCATATCTATTTTGCTAGAATGTATTGACCAAGCTGATGCTAATTGCATGCGCACCCACAAAACAGAATAAAAATACACCACAAAGTCACTCAGCCGATCGTTTTTGGACGTTTTGATATAATAATTTGCAGGTGAATAACTTACGGTGCTGCTTTCTTGCACTCTTTACTGCATTGCAAGGTAAATAACTTATTTACCTCTTTTTCTCATGGATCCAGGAACATGTTATTCGTTGACAGGAATATACTTATTAATCAAACGCACCGAACAACCCTCAATAAAAGGTGGAAAGATCTGTCCAAATTAATCTTGACATTTATCTGCTAAAGACAAACGGGGCAACGTGATAGTTTCATGTGTCTTGACCATTTACGTAAACTTTTTGGGGTTCGGACAGCAGACCACAAACTGATCACGCAGATTAAATTTCTGAGACAGAAAGGAAGATTCTGTATTTAGTTCTCAAACAAGTCATAAAAACCAAGCCCATTCCAAAGGCTGAAAAATTCTCTAATAATGCTATTATTTAATTATTACTTCAATTTGTGAATGCTATTGTCACAATTTGATTCTTTTTCATTAATGCAAGAAAAAGGAAAGAGCCAGCAATTACAGGGTTAACAGTGTAAGGACAATACCAGCAATTAAAATTCGAGTTGAGTAAAAATATACAAAATTATTTATGCTACTGATCCGAAAAGTACACTTTTTTCATACGCGAGAGTTCTTTTACAGTCAATTCTACTTCTGAGTTCAAGTTATTGTACCTTACTCCATCTGCACCTTGATACATGTCCAATAAGCTGAATAATTTTTCAAACAAGCAAGCAACAGGAACCACACATAAGCAATTCAGAAGACCTCCGAAAGTCTGTCTACATTGGTTTAATTCATCATATATTTGCTAGATATAAACATCAGAATTCAGAAGCATAATGAGTGGTCATCTCATCAACGCGCACAAGAAAGTAAAATGCAAAAACATACATGTATATGTAGTTTTGCTTAGGAAATGACCAGTACCAAAGCTACGATACGTTTCAATGCTTTACATAATAAAAGCTACTTTTGGAATGAGGAGGTATAAGAGGTAGGTTGAATATGAAAACTTGACTTCCTTTTACAGCCATCTGCCTCCGCACTTTGCTTATATGCAAAATATTGTCAATGCAGATTAAATGGTATGGATGAAATGCCGTTTCTTCATACATAAACAGGGTTTATTCTGCCAAGATCGAGTAGTACCAAATATCTTGAGCCAACGCCCTGGTCAGCGCATGATTGAATCAAGATTGCCAATTAATTTATTTTTCGTTGGAATTAAATTGTTTGCCAAGCGGTATTGATACGCTTTGAAAGTGTTGCGAGTGGTTGGTTAATTTTTTTGTAGTTATTCTGTATTGAGCAGCTTTCATGACAAAATTCCCTCTGCATTCGTAAGTGTCTAATCATATTTATATTTTTCAAAAATAATTCAATCTTCAATCAGCTGTATGTAATAAAATTCGTTATTGTTGCTGTGGCTCGTTTCTGTTTTTCATTGCAAGGTGACACTAATAAATGAAAAACTAGAATAGAGTGACGTCCTTTGTATCATTTGTTGTTAATCCACTTTATAACAATCGGTTTCTTATCGAAATATGTAACTGTAAAAGATGAAGTAGTCAAAATAAATGTTGAGCTACAATTTGAAATTCAATTCGCTACCTTTTTCAGCAAAATAGGATCATGGGTGGATTCTAGTTTTAACACTCATAATTCAATACAGGGGCTTTTTGAAAAAAGGGATCCTCATCAGGGGCTTTTGTACTTAACATTTTACCGAATAGTTGGATAGAGTTTTAAGCATGTTAATTAGGTATCATGATAAAATTGATATTTTTGTGCATTTCAGGATATACTAAAAAAGATACACATTACCTCATACTGTTGTGCTTTTGGTGGCTCTCCGTTTACACTGAAAAGATTCCACTTCAACTAAAGATATGTAAGACAGTACGGCCTACACCTTTCATAAATGAATGTAAATACATTGGTTTTTTAATAATATCAGAGGTCTTGTTGCAGATTGCAAGCAAGCTTAACCAATTGTTTCCTCAAAATAATAATTGTAATATTTTTTAGTGTTTCCTTAAGATAAAAACTGCAATGGTGTTTACGACGAATTAGTCCTGACCATTCATTTCATTGCCTCAAAACAGAAGCTCTGGAATCAACGTTGCAGGTAATTTTTGGGAATAAATTTCCTAAATTTTTACGACGTTTCTAAAATCCCATAAATAAGTTTTGTCATCCTAACCTAAAGCCTTCAGTCTGCTGCGTAATCAAAAACTATTTAGCTACAATTCTGGACATTATTGTTGAGGAAAGCTATGAGCTAGAGAAGAGAAATGTACCTGGGGTTCATTAGAACGTGATCATCAATAGTACTTCTTGCAATATTTGAATTCCTAAATAACGTATTACAACGTATATACCTTTTTGTTTATTGCATCATAATAATGCAGTCGACTTTTTGGCTAGTTTAATCTCATGACTGTTATTCCATTTGCATAATACGGTAGCAAAAATAGACAGCTTAACAATTCCAAATACAGATAGAATAGAGGCAATTACACGC
This sequence comes from Orchesella cincta, assembly GCA_001718145.1. Classification (NCBI taxonomy): domain Eukaryota; kingdom Metazoa; phylum Arthropoda; class Collembola; order Entomobryomorpha; family Orchesellidae; genus Orchesella; species Orchesella cincta. Next base: position 12,640 of record LJIJ01002149.1, read on the forward strand.
ATTTAGATATCGCAGTGCGTTTTAATTCTTAAACTACATGTAAATCGTTGCTGTTTTGATTTTAACCGTCATACATTGACAGAAACTATTTGTTCCTATTCGTCAGCCAAAGAATGTGCAGTAAAATGTTATTACAATAGCGCTAGCATGAAAGTTAAACTGGCTGGTGTAGTTTAATGAATTCAAGCTGAGTACAATTTTAAATTTAAAAACTGCATTCGTGCTTATTTATTAGATGAGCTTGCTTCCAATAATAAATATGGTAAAACTCAAAAAATGAATAATGAAAGTTTTAGTTCGATTTTTTCTAAACCGTGTATTGTTTAATTAAACAAATGACGGAACACCTGAAGTATTCTGTGTCGTAGTTTTTCTACAGAATGTCAAAATGCTAATCCATATAATTACATAGCATATTTTTTTTGAACTGATCTACAAATTTAAGAGAGTTTTAGGTTCCCAAAACTAGAATATAGTGGTAAGTAAGCCATATAATGTAGAATAGAAGAATAAAAACACGTTTTAAGTACTTTGCATCATTGAAAAATTAACGATGGGTGGGACTGAGATATTATTATGTGAAAATGACCAGTGGTGAAAAAATATGCTTCAATTGAAAACCTATAACTAATGCAGTAACTGACAGTAAATTGTTGTCAAATGGAATATCAACTTTAAGCAAAACTTCCATAGTATATAATAACTCCGATAAAGGCAGCTAACGATTTGTTAACAGACGCCGGGATCTGCACATAAATTTAAGTACCGAAACAATATCATGATTATCTTCCTTTACAAGTAAATCCTGCTTTGGCTTCCAAACAAATATCTTCCCAATTCAATAATTCTTATATCTGTATTTTAAAGCGGTTACATCTACTGTATGTTCCAAAGTGGCGTAAATACATATCGTCCATGATGTATCACAAACCGACATATGTAATGTATTTTAAGTAGGATATGTCGGTTTGTGATACTTCATGGAGGATGTTGTACGACGACGTTTTTATATTTAGAAAGGTTTTTGTAAATTTTAAATGCATTCCATATACATCAAACCATTGCAAATGTAAATGCAGACCCGATTATTGTATTGATATGCGTAAGTGTCAGTGTTATTTAAATGCATTTCAGTCAGTAATTAGCGAATCCTAAGTTTAATAAACCCTTTAAAGATCTGCTACAGCCATTTTTTCTTTATAACACTCTAGCCTTAATTTTTAAATATGCTGACGGAAAGATAGTTCAGGCAAGTCTTTTAAAATCACGTTCCAAGGTTTGCAACAGGCGTTAGTATGACTTCACTCCTTCAGATTTCCGTATTTACTAAACTGTAAAATATTGCTTTGCATAAAGTACTTTCCCTAAGATATCTTCACGATACTGGGATGTGATTTGGGAGGAAATTGTGTGGTTTATTTCAATACTTCTTGTTGCTTACACTCTCCTACAAGTAAAAATGTCTGAATTTACCAAACAAAAAACGTTAAATAGGCTATCATAATGCTTTCTTGAATCCTCAATTACATACACAAATATGGCAAATCGAGAACTCTAAATACAAAAATTCTAGAAGTTAAAAATGAATCGCAGTTATGTACTTAAAACAATATAACTTCAGTTTACATATTGCTTCATAAAGCATTGTCATATTATAATATCAGGAACGCTTGTTAATTTGAACTGTATCATAATGTTAGCTCCGACATAAAAATGCACAGAAAAACTAGCCTGGTATGGTTAAATGGAACTGATTAAATCTTTTGGTGGAGGGTGTACTTTTCATTAAAACAGCAGCATATTCAACGTGGAAGATAACAAAATGTAGAAAGGAATGAGTGATAATGACAACTACCAACTCATACATGCCTGTGTTTTATTTTTGTTTTGAGTATAAAACAAACCAATTCACATTAGGAGATGACGACGTGAAATTTCTGCAGACTCTCCTGCATCTGCTACTTAGTAATTACCAGAGGAATATCCCTGCAGAATGAATGAGAGATAAGTTGGGATTTCCAAGTACAGAAAATCTGCCTGATAGTATTGCATGGATAAGGTCCAGTACCAACTCATGATATATGTTTGTGTCATTATGTACAGTTTTTTAGAGAAGAACGCAATGGAGCAGGTTAGGAAGTGAAATTCTCTTTGGTTTCTCTGAGATCGAGTAGTCCTGTCTGACCACAGCCAACGCCTAGTTTTTTATGTACTGAAATGAGATCAAAGTTGGAGAGTAGGAAAAAGGAGCTTGCGGATATTATAGACGCATTTAATTTGAATTTTTGATTCTAAAAACGAGTTTAATTTAAACACTTTGTGGAAAAAACGTAAGCATTTCATAGCAAAATATTTTTTACTTCTCAGAATACTGTTTTCTTTTCGTGCTATTAAAATATCTGTTAGGAATCTAAGTATATTTCGTAATGCTACATTTTATTTTTAGTGCAATATTGTGGTGATAAAATAAGGAATGTTTTTGAATTCAGGCAGACTGTTGAGTAGCACAAAAACTAATTACAAAACCTTATTTCTCTCATACTCTCCTTCTCTTATACTTTCCATTTCAATTCGTAATATATATTTCAGTGAGTTTATTTTAATGAATCAATACTTGATCTACCTGTTTTCAGCAGCCGATTTTCATCTGCCAAGAAGAGTGCGGAGGGCGAATTAACGTTCATTCCATGTGAGAGTTTCAGGAATTTTCCACCCATTAAAAGGTAACCTATAGTCCAGCTTTAATTCTAGTTGTTAGAAAAGTCTATTTTGTCCAATTCACATGTTTGTAATCCAATGTTAAACGAATGAAGTTGGAGCTTAGAAGAAGCTAGATGATAAACGAGACTACTTGTATCGCAGCATTACTCATGCACTCTTTTATGGAGAACAAGGTGCAATTGGGAAAAAGGAGACGTGAATTAAATATTTTGTTTGATCACATATATCATACAATTCTCAATCTGATATTCCATAGTAGGGTTCGAATTACCCCGTAGCTGTTAACCAGTTGCAAGTAATGTAATCAAAAAGTAGTCGGGGTGGAGTGCATGTATCTGCAACAAAAAATTCTCACTCGTTTTGCTTGAAAATGAATTGCAATTTTTAGTTTTGCAAGCGTTGTATTAAAATAAGCATAAAAATTGACTTTTTGATACCAAAGTACATTTAGATCCTAACCAAAAGTGGTAATATACGGAAGAGTACAGGGGTTGAACTTTTCAAGTAGAATTCCTCAAGATCGTGGTACCTGAGTCCGAAATTTTTTTGATATCATTATCATTTCATAGAAAACATTTGTTTTCATTACAGCAAATGCAAAAGTGGCATTGATGTGATTGCAAAGCAGCGTCTTAGCTTCATGCCGCATTAGTTTTGTGAGTTTCAATATGCATTGTATGCATTTTAAATGAGAAGAGAATAAGTAGAAGTGAGTAGTAACTCTTTTTACAAGAATGTTTTTACATTTACATGCACATCCTTCTATACCTGCACCATGTATTAACTTAAGTATATTGCGTTGTTGAAAAGGAAAATGATGGGCAAACAATGCAAAAACCTGACCGCCCACGTTATGCATATGTCAAGTATATTTATAGTTGAATTCCGAACTATATTTTAATTTGTAGTATACTTGTCTTCACATGCATTTAGGTAGGATGTCATTGCCGGTAGTTATGCCGCGATCAAAATCAATCACGTTAGAGTTTCAGATGAGAAGGTAGAGCACGAATTTCTACTGTAATTTTTGAATCTGGTTAGAAAATATTAATAATTTTTCTTTACTTAACATATTGATGTAGCTTAAAATATCATACGATTTTTTGCAGAAAAAAGTTGTTTAAATAAAACAATGTGTACGATTTTTCGTGATTGAAAACTGATCATAATAATCATCAATTTACGTAAGTTCGTAATATATCATTCATATTTCAATTAATACCGATAAACTATTCTAGTGCTACCTTTATAACTACATAAAAACGTTGGGTTTTCTTTCAAAATTTAACTTTGTTTTTGTGAATGAAATTTAATTTTACACAAAAATTACCGTGTGAGCACTACATCACTAAGCTTTCATTAAATCGGCAGCTGTACATTTAACCGCAACGGTTTTAACTTAATGATGTAACAATTCTTGTTTTACTGTCTTACATGACATTATCATATTGGTAGAAACTAGCAATACATTTTTTATTAGTTTCATTTTTATTGTTACTATTTGCAACCTTATTGCAGCATTACATATTTTTGCCGTTGTTGTCACCCGTGAGCAAAGACGAAGGATACAATTCTACAAATGACATTTTTGGGGAAATCCGGAATCAAAAGTTCTTTCTGCAGTTTCAGACAAGGGCAAAAATCTCATTTAAACGACGATTCTAACGAAGTTATCCTTAAACTAAAACGGTAACGAAGATCATTAAACAGGAAATATTACCTGCAGGCATCAGGATTGCATACTTATCATCACGAAATGCATGTTCAGTAAAATACTACTTTTTGTGCATTTATGCAAACCGGAGCACAAGTAAATATGCATTTTTATCATTTTTATATGGATTATTCAGATTTTTATGTGGATTGCAGTTTCACAGATGAATGCAACACTCCGTGTCTTTCCTACGGACGGCATACTAATTGTTTATGGTTTGTCACCTTTGACAAATCATGGGAAGCATTTCATTGAAAATGAACTTTACTAATAAGTCGTGAATTTTTCAAAATGTATCGAATTTTATACATACAAAATTTCAACTGCAAGCTGAGAATGAATCACACATTCATAGCCACTTGCATACAGAACTATTTGTTTTACAAAAATACCATATAGGTCAATTCGAAAGAAAGATTGACAGTGGTTTTGGATATCCAAATATCGTTGGTATTCTTTACCATGTTAGGTCTCTAGTTGAATACCATATGCGTTAAGTAAGGCTAGAAAGCAGTCATTCCGCGGAAGGTAAGGGTTTGAAATTTATTGGATCATTCCATACATTTAGGCTTAAAAAATCGTACACTTTTGTACGCATACTGGCAATATGATTTGATTTACGCTTATATGTTTCATAAATTTCAGATTCACGTTTGTAATTTCTCACACCATTTTAGACTCTTTTGACCAGGTGCAGTTTTCAGTTTTATTATATAACGCTTTTCAAAAACTTTTCAACATATTTGTTTATTACAACCTCATTGAAGGAACAGAGGGAACTTCGAAATAAGTTTGTATTTGAGTTTTTTTTAACACTGGCATGATAGAAAACTCCTTCAGTAGCAATAGTTCCCGGTTAGATGTTGCGGAAATAGTTTTGTTTGGAATAAGAATAATGGACAATAATGGAATACCGCCTAGTATTTATGAGTAGGAATTTTTTGCTGCATTAAGAAGCAGAATTGAGAAGAAGAAGAAGAATGGGAAGGATTTTCGTGATAATTTTTAAGTTCACTACATGTCGTCATGATTGAGAGAGACGACACAGAGTTGCGTAGTTTTAATATTTGAGAATAAATTGCTGCAATAAATAAGCTTTCGAAATCGTACATGATTAGACATTCTGTTTTTTAAATTTTCACAGAAACTCCTCCGCGACATGGATGTAAACGACTTTAGAAATTAAAGGATTTCATAGAAAGCAACTAAAGTGAAATATTACCACAAACATGGAATCAGTGTTCGATAAGTGTGACTAGAGTGCATGAGAACACTTTTTTTCCAGATTGTCATTTTATAAGTGTGAACGCCGTTTAATAGTATTGCTTGTTTTCGTATTTTTAGAAGGGCCTAATTAATGAGGATTGAGGAGTTTCAATAAACTACTTGGGTTTTAAAAAGCATCGACCATATGCATCATACAAAAATAAAGTTTGGATAGAAATACTCATCTCACTCATCATAAGGGATTTAAAAACATGTATGGAAGCAGAATGCAAAAAAGGATGAATTTAAACACTGGTAAGATCAAGAACAAGTTCAATTATACATAATTTTCAAAATAATTAGAAGAAGAAATTACTAAAACTTTCACCCCGTTCGTGGTTCTGTTTAAATGTTCAATTCAACTTACCTCGGCTTTATTAAATATATGTATACATTATTATTGGATAGCAAAGGAAAATTTGAAACTTGAATACATTTTTTACTTGTTAAAACCCTTTAAAGTCGGATTTAATTTTGTTCATTGTCAATTTAATACTATCCCATCATGTTTGAATGTCAACAAGCCATTCATGCTTCTGTGCCGTCGCACTCAAGTTTTAATTCCAAATAAATTTAACGAAATGAATGGAAGTAGCTGGGATTTGGGATTCGATGTATGTTCACAACATCTTTCTCATAGCTCAGGAATATAGGCCTACCTTACCAACAGGTTGAATGATTTCCGTGTCTTTTTATGTAAGGAATTGCAAGTTCCAGCAGCATCATAGCTTGAATTAATAGCAAAAAATTGAGTGACGCCGAGCAAAAGGACATATAAATTTAGTGAAATGGAAACCAGCACCATTTGTTGCAGTGTAAATTTTTTAAAAGTAAAGACAAATTTTTGTCCAGAGTACATACAGTTACTTTCATGCCTATATTATTGTTTACATGAGCTAAACTGAATCTGTTTCTTCTGCCATTTAAGTTCTTAGTTCATTATCATTTATACCACGATACGACAAAATCAACTTTGCGCAATGCTTCATAAAAATAGTATCTGTCCACTTTTTATGTGTCACAAATTGCCGTATTACGGTAGTATGTAGTGACAAAGATATTTACCTTGCAAAGTCAGTTTAATAAAATTTTCGTAGCCCAAAGGTCATTCATATAATTTTAGGCTTTGATTGCAATAAGTAACCGTTTCTACCACCAACAGGATACCAACAGGATCCCTTGTTTTGGATGTGGAAAGAATAAGATATGAAGACAGGAAAATGCCATCTTACATGAATTTCATTTCCAAAGACGGATGCTACATCTACAGGTTGGTACAAGTTTTAAAATATTTGAAAATTAAAATATGTAATTATTTTGTTCAATTAATATGATTTGAATAATCTTTGTGTTAACGTTGATGCTCATTTTATTTGAAATTATTAAGATTTGATGAGCTGATACTTATCGTTTATGGAGGATGATCCGTGCCAAATTCTGAACTTCACTCGAACAGGTTTTCTGTTATAGTCTAAGCAAAAAATAGATAGTGCGCACAAAAGCTAATGCAACCTTTTTAAATACGTCTCCGATATCTACAACTTTAATGAATTCATAGAATGCATTTCCGAAAATATTTACTTATCCTGAATTCAATGAAAATAACAATTGTCAAATTAAAATTAAGGCACCAATACGTACAATCCTTCCAAACAGTATAAATATTATTATTTCTATTTATATATTAGGTTTTACAGTTATGCAGAATTATGATTCGGCGTCTATTTAACCAAACCAGAATTCAACTGGTTAACACATGAATGTCACGTCAGCTTCGTCTCTTGATTCTTAAACCATTATAAGTGGTAGTATTCTGTATCCGTCGTTTCAAAGAAGTTAATGCCACGAGTTGCATTAGTCTAAATGAACATTTAAAGTGAAATTGACTTAAGGATTGTTGACTTTAATTGACAGTCTGCCATAAACCTCACACCCGAATCTAGGTTGTGGCTTCAAAACAGTTTTAAAAAACAAACTGTATTTATTTTATCATATTTTTATTAAATTGTCCAATTTTCTGACAGAAAGTTTCATGTTTTTGTAATAAGTATTAACGCCATTCATTTTTCCATCTAGTGCAGGTGGTAGTCGTAGCTAATTTTTAATAAGACACTGCCAAAGGCAAAAAATTTCCTAAAACATTCTAAGCTCCTTTGTAGATTTAGGGCTTTTTAAAGCTAAGCACATATGATATAGAAAAAACAAAAAAAGGAAGCAAAATATGGCTTGGATTGTCGTTAACTAAATAATATAGATGAGCTACGATTTGGTTGCTAATGATTGCTGATGAATCCTTTAAAAACTAAAGCATTTGATGGTTGATGACTTTTGAAATATTCTTCTGGCAGATGTAAGGTGTAATGGAAATATTACTCAAAAGTTGCTGACTGCAAGTTCCGTAGATATTTTGTAGATTTATGAGATTTTGTGTCTATCCAGTATGTTATAACGATGAAGTAACTCCGAATTGCTTTCTAAATGTGTAGACATTGATAACAACTTAGCTCGCTTAGATCTTGGTCTTATTATGCTCTAACCTGACATTGTTATATGGGTCTGTTCGTTTTTTAAAAAACTTTATATGCTTACACATTGACAGGTATTATTATTACATCATGTCGTTGGTAAATTGTTATAGAATACAAAGCATTTTATAGGTTATTTTAGTAGGGAGGCTTCCCAAACCGTATATTGTGATTGTAATGGTGACGGTACCACAATCAGAGTCACAATCTCGTACTGTGAAGCCCGGAGGCTTCGCTGAATTCGGACTATAAAAACTACCATAGGCTAGAAAGACTAAATCGTGCGCTCTGACATCCCATGCCTTTGTTGTGAAGTGGTAAATTTAATTTTATTTTTGCCATCACAAGCCGATCCAGAGACGGGTTTCAGTTTTCGGCCAAAATATTGTAGGTTTTTACTGTAGATTCCTGCCTACCGTATTTTCTACCGTCACAATACTCAAATTGGCCTACCGGACGACTTGCGAAGCCTCCCTAATATCATACGGTATGTAACAGTCGGCATCAGTTTAGTAGTGATCTTCAAGGTAATTTGCGATTCCTTTTACAAATTCTAGAACTTCCGACCTTGAATAGTTATTTACATCTTCATCAAAAGAAGGGTAACTGCAAAGTTCTTTCTTAAATACGGTTAGTTTTAATATATTTTGGTGGCTCAAAAGTTCACTCCTGCAAAAGTTCTAGCCATATTTATGTTAAAGAGCGGAATATAGCGAGTAGCCAATGTCTAAATTCCGATCTAGATATTTAGAAAAAGCAAATAATTCAGACTTTATATTACTAGAATTTGAATATAAAATGCGTTTTGGAATAATCTGAAGGTTTAACCACATACTTGTGAGAGCCTACAATCAATGTAAAATACAACAAGATGATAGTTTATCAAATGTCAGTGGTGTTTTAGAAATATTAATAATGTCAGGATTGTAAACTAATCATGTTTAAACGCAGTATTGAGCAATGGCCGTGTAGTTTTTAGCGTTGCACATTCACGGAAAATGTCGAGTATATTAGCTCAAATCCTGTAAGCAGATAAATTGCATAAACTAATCTACGCAAGGTTCTTCGTAAATGCTGATTGATTTTTTTACAAAAGTATCTTGAGTTACATTTACCAGTAATTGGAATGAGTACAACAATGCTACCACTAAACGTGGTTTAAAAGTACAACAGCCTCTGCTGTTTTGTTGGTCGGCTAAAATAACGATAAGTGATTAATATCTTAAATCATAGAACGTTTTTATTCATGATTAACAGGATTCTTTATCTGCTCTCTATAGGTCACCTGCTATCACTGCAAATATTTTTAACCATAATTCCTCTCCTTGCTTACTGCAAACCTAAAATGCAAGTCATCTCAATTGATATCTTATGCCTCAATGAAACCAAACTTGACGAAAATATTACTCCAATTTCTATACCAGATTTTCAATTGATACGGAAAGACAGAACGAGCAGCGGCGGTGGTGTAGCGATTCTAGTAAAAAGTGAGTTTAACTGCAAGGAAATAGTTTTGACGTGCCTCAAAGAGATGACAAACACCATAGAAGTTTTGGCAATTCAAGTTCAGGTTAACAAAAGCAAATCCTTCATTGTGTATGCTATTTACAGACCAAAGTTTTCGTTGACTAGGAATGAGGTAACAGAAATTGAAAAACTTTTCACAGAGTTAGGTGACAAGAAGCTGAATCTTTACGTGTGTGGTGACCTCAACATACATCTAGAGAAGAAGCAAAATAGTTCAACAACCAGATTCGAAATGATGCTGGAAAGACAAGGACTCAAACAAAAAGTGCAAAGTGTAACTAGGGTTAGTGCGTTACTCGACGTTATTATTACAAATAGTGAAAAAGTTGTTTCCACCGTCGTGCACCCCTCCGAAATCTCCGACCACGATCTTGTCCTACTTACAATTAACTGTAATCGAGTTCCAAAACAACGAACATTGATACAATTTAGAGACTACAAAAATGCTAACTGGGGGGAATTCGGAAAGTCTGTGATACAACAATTCGAGGCTTTTGATCATACCAATTTGACAGTGGAGGAAGCATTCCAGTTGTTTATATCAACTCATCTAGACCTATTCAATTGTTATTTACCAATAAGATCAAAATCGTTTGTAAAAAAGGAAACTCACTTTCCACTCTCAGACACTACAAAGAACCTGATTAGGCTTCGCAAAAACGTTCACAATTATCATAAGACCAAACCAACTTTAGTTACAAGCAAGCGTATTCAAATTTTGAATAAGTTAATTCGAAAAAAATAAGGAAAGTGACCACAGGTCACATATTGCGCTACTGATAGAGAAAAACGGTCTTTGGCAAGTCAAAAATAGATTAGCACCTCAGAAGTCGGACAAGTCACTAAATCCTCTTGTTTTAATCCTCATGAGCTGAATGACTTTTTCTGTAACATATCTAATGAGCCAGTCAACATTTGTTTACCAGAAAAAGCCAACAACTTTATCCTACGAAACACAATTGACACTCAGAGAGATCTCGACACGTGATCTAATAATTTGTTATAAAAAAATAAAAAACAAGGTAAAAACGTCAACTGATATTACTGGTTTAGCACCAGTTATGCTCGCAAAAACTATTAGTAGCCCAGTGGTGACAGACTGTCTACGTAGAACAATCAACATGTCATTAGAGAAATGTGAGTTTCCTTCTATCTTCAAAACAAGTCTAGTTACTCCTGTACAAAAAATTGATAAACCTCGAGAACCAAGTGATATAGACCGATTGCGGTCCAACCATTTGTATCGTTAATTTAGAAAAGTGTGTATATTCCCAAGTAACTGAATATCTGGAATGTAATGATATGCTTTACAGGTCAATTTGGATTTAGGAGTGGGCACTCATGCGAAACAGCCATGGCTGCTCTTTTGGATTATGTTTACCAAAACTTAAATCAGGGAAACATTTGTCTATTAGTTTCTTTAGACTTAGCAAAAGCATTTGATACAATCATTCGTGAATTCCTTATTGAAAAGCTGCGATGGTACGGGATAGATCCGAAATGGTTTTTCTTATTTAAGCTATCGTTGTCAGATAGTTAAGGGGGCAAACGGGGAAATGTTTGAGGCAAAATTTACAATTCGTGGATGTCCACAAGGATCTGGACTGGGAACCCTAATTTTTTCCATTTATATCAATGATTTGCCCGCAGTTATTAGGCACTGTCTCTGCATACTCTTTGCTGATGACACTCAATTATGCATCGGTGGAAGCCCAAAACAAATAAAACAGTTTATTACGTAAATTAGAATCAGATATAGGGTATGTAGTAGATTGGATGACAAAGAATGGCATGAAACTCAATGTAAAGAAAACACAGTTAATTCTACTAGGTAATGCCAATAATGTGTCAAAGTTAGGACAAGTCTCAATAGAAGTCAATGGAATTACAATCAAAAGTCAGGACACCCTGAAGAGCTTAGGTTTAGTAATTGACGCCAAACTAACATGGGAAAACCATGTTAACAAAATCTCAAAATCCTATCATTGCATTGCACGTTCTCTATATCCCTTGCGCAATCTTTTCCACTTTCAAAATTCACAACTATAGTACAAGCATGTCTACTGTCTTTGATCCAACCTATGCTTCTGATATGGGGAGGCGCGCTGCTAAAAAGTAGTAGCCATTGTTGATCGCTGTGTAAGACAAACCGCACGAATGGTACTCCGGAAAAAGAAGTATGATAGAATTAAATCTGATATTTATAATGTTTTAAACTGGTTCATGCCCAAGACACTTTTATGTACAAGTTAGGATGTTTTACGTATAATGTTAAGAAATTACAGTCAATGCCATATTTCGACGGTTTTTACACCACCAATAGTCAGGTACACAATCATGCAACGCGTAATGCGACTAGTGTAAGACCGAGAGAAAAAATTTGTAATAACTACGGGAAATTGTCTCTTAATTATCAAACAACTACATTCTGGAATGAAATTCCTTCGCAAATACAAAATTGTGAAACCATTCGAATTTTTAAAACGAAATTGAAAAAACTAATTAGACAAAGAGTCATTTTGTAAATTAAAAATTAATGGAAGTATGAAAAATTAGTAATATTTAAATTGAAACAATTAAGTGCTTCGTGTTTTTGTATATGTATAAACTGTCTCACAATCAAAATTCTTGACAAAAGTAAACAAATTTGTTAATCATGATATATATGTTATGTAATTTGATGACGATATTTGTCAAACGTAACAAGCCTACCAAGGCAAGTTTGATTCAATAAATAATAATCTAGGGAGATTCCTTTGACTTATTATTATTAAGTTATTATTAACAAACAATGAAGAATTTTATGGCTTCAAGTAAAATTAATGAAATAAATGATACAGGATTTGGAAGTTTGATATTGCAACTTCTGTACTGAATTTTTATCGAAAGCAATAAATAAACGGTATTCGTTTCCTCACTCGGTAGAGGTTTTTAGAAACTTAGTTCTACCAAACCTTTAGAGAGATTTATTTTAAATAAGGTATCAAATTAAAATCTGACTTAGATGAATACATTGCGGTTGTCATTTGTCAACGGCGTTAAACGTCAGTAAGTGTATCTAAGCCTGCTGTTGTATGTATGTATTTTAAGGAAGAAAAGTTAACATGCAAGTTAACCCTCAGACGAACAGCCCAATAATTAGGGCTTTCTCGTTACTCTCCTTGATACACTTACCATGCTCTGAGCATTTTAATGTGTGTCTTTGAATCTGCCAGAACTCAAAATATATTTTAAGAGTCTGGCAGGCTTCATGACACGTACCTGGTCTGCGCTGAAAAGTTGCCTCTCCAGCACATCTAACCGGTCTACTACGAAACGGTCGCATTTCATTAGAAAATGCAGACTCGTTTCTTTTTCCATGCCACAAAAAGGGCAGATATTAGAATCCGCCCTATTTATGACGTAAAGATGGCCATTCAAGGTTGAATGACCTGTGATGACCTGGGTAAACAAACGAAGGTGGGACCTTGTTTGAGAGTCTAGAAAATTGCTGGTATTGACTGACGGGATGTCAATCAGCTGTTTTGTTTGCCTGGCACCAGTGTACTGATACCAGACGCTTTGATGATGCTCAAACGCCATCATTTTGATAGCGGAGCGAACTGTTGCTATCGCAACTGGTACAATTGGCTCGGGGCCAAAAACCGTTGTTTCTGCAGCTATTTTGGTATGAGCATCCACCTGCTCATTACCTAGAAAGCCAACATGAGCTGGTATCCATATAAGTTCCAGCAGATTTTGCTCCGCTAGAGCTTTTAGTGACTGAAAACACTCTCCCACGATGGAAGTCATGTAATTCCATGTTTGCAACGACTGCAAAGTACTTTTGCTGTCCGAGTAGATAAAAATACGTCTTCCTGGTGGAAGGTGACGCATTGAATCTGCCGCCCAGCTGATTGCTAAGACTTCTGCCTGAAAGACAGTAGTCGAAATGCCTAAAGGTATCGACAGAAGCTTCTGCTTCTGACGAAAAGCGATTGTCAGCAGCCCCTGTGCTTCCATCATGTCTGGAACCATCGGTGTAGCAGACGACATCCTCCTAGCTATGCTTCGGGCCACTTTTCTCCTAATCCTTTCGGCTTGGAAAAGTAATCTTGAAGCCACCCTCCACCAATGGCCGCGTAACCCTCAAATCACACGGCCATTTAGTGATAGGTAGTTTGTTGCATAAATTCCGGCATATTTTGACATGGTTTTTGCGATCAAGATGACCACAGTCTCCAATGTCCGTCCACCCGCCGTTGTGAGATAGACGATGCATAGTTGTGAGAGCTGTCGCTCTGACAAGCCTGCTGTTAGTTTCCGTTCATATTCTGAAGTCACACTTGACCTGAACCCTATTGCGAGGCAAAAAATTAAGTGCAAATCTATCAACTACTACATAGTTAAATTTTAATGTAAAACTACTCGACAACAATTTATTAGTATTATTAATATTTTTACCATTTTAGCATCATAAAGTTATAGAGGTTTAAAAGTGTTGTCAATTACTATGTTCGAATGAGATAGGTAGAATTGAATTAAAGAATTTGCAATTGTTACTCCTAAATATATAAAAGAATAGCTTTTAATATGTTGCGACAACATATAGAGTTTAATAACTACTCGTTCTGGAAATTTAGTTAAGTATTCGACTAAACTTACTGAAAACCAGTAGGTTTTAGAGCTACCGATTGGAATCTACGACGCAACAACGTATAATCATGTGTTTTTTGCATGAATGCTGATAATGGCTACCTTTTAAAATGTGTACAGACATTTACATCCGTGTTTCATAAAACCTGTCGAATATATATTCATGTATTCGTATAACAACATGCTTAGGTATAAAAAATATTCCTTAAATTTAAGTGCGTAGATACTCGGAAATGCCACAACAGGCTATGTTTGAAACCATACCATTTCAATACTCGAGAGTGAGAGAGTATTAGAAACATTTCTAACCTATTTAGCCTACAGGTACATGGTAATTAATCTAGTATAAGTGATAGGAAAAATAAATAGCGAGGCAAGTAAATGAAATGTATGCTTTCTCCTACTTCTAAAGCCAGCTGAAATAATTATCATTTGAGTTTAAAATTTGGAACAAAATTCTTATAAGCATTAACTTTTTGATACATTTTTTTTAATCATGATGTTTTGGTTATGCTTGAATGTGAATACAGATTTAATGCTGCAGCATATTCCCATCATGGTAATCTTTTTATTTAAATTAAACAGTATGGTGGAAATTTAGAAAAACTTATCTACAATATGGGTGGGTTGCCACCAACAAACTTGTGTTACCCGTTCATAATAATTTTTTCTGATTTTCGAATCATGAAACGCTTGTTATAGAAGTGCGTTTGCATGCATGACCACTTACAAAGTAAGTCTGTGTGTATTTCTGTTTTGTGGTTATTTAAGTTCGATTAGATTAGCTAAACCACACTTAACACCAACTCCAAAATCAACGATTTAGTGATTGAGAAAGTTATCATCTCAACACCTATCGTTTCCAAGTTTAACTGCTCCATTACTCCAGTTAGCTCAACCTTTCGGCAGCTAACTTAACCTGCTCAGATTTATGGTCAATCTTAGCAAAACAAATCCACTCATGGATTAGTTAATGCAGGTAAAAGCATATTTATAGTTGTGTTACGGTTATGGTATGATTTGGGGTGTCGTGAGAAAAAACAATACAATGGAGAAAATTGTATAAGTTTTGTTGGCAATACCGCGATCAACTTCGACATTCACCATCCGCGATCGCCCCTTTATTGAATATTTCTAGGGTAATTAAATTGTTATTATTGGACTGAAACCAGTCATGCAGCAAATTAACAGTAGTAATCCTAAAAGTATACCTAGTTTAGTTAACGTTAACTTAAATGGGTGCGAAGCACGTAATTACGTCCGACGGGGCAACGACAATAATTGCATTGTAAAAAACAATATTCGATTCAGTATAACAGTTGGGTTTGCTGTGATTTCCACCTTCTGCATATCGTTTCCGAGACTGTCGTAAAAGATTTGTTAAATTGAAACAAGTTAACTGACTTCTGAAAAGTAAAGAGTATGCATTGAAAATACAGTTCTGGTTTCGAAGCGTTTAGTTGCGGATGACACATTTTGTTATTGAAGTTTCGTGACCTTAAGACTTTTACATTTAGAAACTGTTTGAAATGTTAGAAACATAATTACTCCATGAAAGATAACGTTTAAATGATATGAAAGAAAAGTACACAAATTCCATTACATATAATTCATTAACTAAGTATTGAATATCAGTGGCGGAAAAGTAGGGTGCTGGGGGTGCAACGCACCCGGCACGGGGGCCCAAGAGGGTCTAGGGGGCCTTTGGGTTCTGGGTCGACAAAGCTTTTAACTAATATTAGTAACGAAGTCAGTTAGAAAAAAGACATTCAATTTTTAAAATCCTAATACATAAGGTATCTCAGCTAAACGGGTGATAATTATTCGTTACAATGCAGTAAACATAATAAAAGTCTCTGCGTATTAAAAACCCTATTTTTTAGATTCTGTATTGAAAGTCTATACTGTTTCTCATATCATCGCGAATAAGAAAATCCGTTTTTAGTTGTAATTTCAATTAGTGTATATTTAGTATATTTTTAAATCTTTCCTGAGCGGTGGCATTTAAACAACTGGCAGTAGTAGAAATGTTCTTATTACTACGGGAAATCGTGGAGGGCACGCAGACAACGATTTTAGAAGATTATATGTAGCTTTAAAACTTTTTTATTTTACAGAAAATTTTGCCAGGTTTTCAAATCTGGCCACCGATTAGAAAGATTCAGCGGTACACACCACACGGTAGCAAAATGCTGCTACCGTACTATTTGCATGAAGTTCACGAGGTTTAATAAAGTTAAGTCAGTCCAGTATGTCCACTAGATCGAGGTTGGCAGGTTGCTAGATGCCCTAATGCGGAATTTATTTACACAACGTCATATCTTTTATTTAATGCTTAATATTGACTTTACTTTACTCTATGAAAGGTTGATAGCAAAATCGTTAACATTATTTGAAAGAGCCGTACTCATGATGTGTAAAAACCTAGCCATCTACATTTTAAGCCTTAAAATTTTTTTTTTTTTTTTTTTTATTATTTATTTGTCTTCAAACTCTTTCGGGCCATGGACCCATAGAGCATAAAGGTACATTTTAAAGTATATACATAGGATTCTTGACTTAACATTATAACATAATATAATAAGGCATACATAGGAACATAAGTGTTTTTTCATGAACTCATCTCATATATAATTTTTGATGTTTAGCTTATAATACATAGTATTACCTACATTAAAATTCAATGATCATTTTCCTTAGTTTTAAACTCGCAGATACAGCATAAAAAAAGTTTACTACATCTTCTTTTTTACCAAATCGCAGTATACTTTCGATATTAACATTAGTACTCCTTATCTGTCTCATCGTTTGGAATGGAATGCAATCCATTAAAAAGTGTTTCATAGTATCCTCCGCTTTTGAGTTACATATAGTGCATGTTGATTCCACTTTAAATATATGACAAAAAACCATCGTAATATAGTGAATCTACATTCATACGGGACTGTGCTGCTATAGCTAGCATCTTATGTGGTAACTTATACTTAAGGTACGTGGACGGAAATAGATTGTCATTAACTAGAGGTGAGTAAAATTTGTACCTATTTGAGGCAGAAACTCTGGATATGTCTTTTTGCCTACTGGCATCTACATATGACATTAATAAGCCCTCCGCCGATGCTAGAAACGTTTCCGAATCTACATAAGTAACTATAACCGTAACTATCACAAAATGATTGCATTTTAGCTACCCATTATACCGCTCGCTTGGATTATTTTTTGCCTCCTCTCGGAGTGCTAGAAAACATTTTTTTGCATAACGTTCATCACTCATTAATTGCAATTTATTCCAATATAATAGAGCTTTTTTCATTATTTGGAGGTGCAAGGGAGGCCTTCCTGTTTCCAATCGGAGTATATAATCTGGAATGAATTTGCTCACCCCTAACACTCTTCTAATAAATTTAGATTGCATTTTCTCTAAACTTTCTCCCTTGTCTAGTGCCCATATTTGACTGCAATAAAGAGCAGTACTTGTTACAATAGAATCAAAAAGCCTAATTTTACTCTCCCAACTACACGCTTTTCCTTTTGTGATTATTTTCCAACATTTGA
>LJIJ01002150.1:0-30570 GCA_001718145.1 Orchesella cincta
CGGGACGATGATTGAGATACCATTGCGTTCGTGTGTTGACAATGAAACACTAACGTTTTGTTCGAAAGCAACTGCACTCTGTTTGCGTTGGTATTTTCAATGGAACCATCATTATAAGATACAGTAAATGACCGTCCTAGTGGAATAAGTATTTCGAGGGATTAGCATCATGAATATGTTCCGGGAGGACGTTGGATCTTTTGTCGAGGACGACATTGAGAAAGTTTTGCTTGAATCAGCAATAAATACAAGCAGCCCTACATGCACTGCATGTTTTAACCCGACCTGTACACGACCAATTTGGTACCTAAACTAATAACCTTTATATCTCCAAGCTTCCTACCCTGAACTCGTTGCAAATCTTATTTTATGCCTTCTTATGAAGCGAATGCTGGATGTCTTTAAAGTGGCAAAGCGACTTACCAGTTCAGTGTAGCCATGTTTGGTAAACAATATGGCACCAACAATATCTGTTAGCTCCTTCTTTTTGTGAAATTTTACATCACAAACATGCTTAACAAACCCCCACGATTCCTATCACACTTAACTTTTTGCGCACGTCCGCCCGCTTGCATCTGTTTTCCAGTTGTCCACCCACTCGTGCAAACAGATTCCTAACCTCTGCTCTCGCCTCTAAGCCAAAATAGTTTTGGCTTCATGCTGGATGCCTTAGCGGGTTTTCATTCACCCGCCCCGCCACCTAGATCAGTGAAATGTAGCCTATACTGGTAGCTGACGCCTGTTTTCTGCGAACTACAACATCGGAATTTCTGCCACGAACGTTTGAGAAGTTTGCCCTGGCCAGAGGTCGTATTTGTGTGAATCCCCGTGCAACCAAGCTCTTCTCGTCATTTGCGTACAAAACTGGTGTCTCTCGCAATCGTGCTCTCCTTTCACATTCACTCGCCGTCCAGGTAAGCATGTCTCATCTTATATCAACCCATTCGCCTCGATGTTTTCGTGGCTCAAGCCAAAACCTAGACCTAGTGCTTACTATTTTCGTTACCAGCCGTATTAACCAAGTGCTGTCCGAAACTGGTACTTGAACTTCACTTGATGAACCATCTATTCATGTACATCGTTCCAGTGCTAGTAAACGAATAGACGATCATCCCCTTCGTACAAGAGATTTCAGGAAGGTCAGTCGCTCCAGTGATAATTTCCAAGTGCCAGGACACACAGCGTGCTCTAATCTCTTCAACACATCCAACGTTATCTTCCGAGCCAAGGGTACACTTACCTGCCATACATGCCGCACACATACCCACATTTTACAGTTCCTCCTACAATTTCCTAAGTTAGATGATGTTAACCAGTTACACAGCTGTCCTTCTCTACGCTATGCCCAACCTCGAATCACCCGCCTCAGCTGGAACGATTCTTCCACAACACACCAGCAAATATCTGGTCTCTTGGCGACACACAGGCGCCCACTACAAGCAACTCTTTCTTAGCCCAGCCCGCCTTCAGCACTCACACGAACCATCCTCTCTGTTGCTTCAAAACGTATCCCACAAGGAACACCCTGTTTTCTCCACGTCTCCAACATTTGACAACGATTTCCCACAATATTTGTACGGTAACTATATGACCAAAATGTAATCGGCTTAATTTTCGTCATAGTCGATATACACCAATGATTTGTACAACTTTAAAATGGACGGCACAACCGCACCCATCGGACTTCGCCATAAAAGCCCACGCAGACATCAGCTTCCATTAGGCCACACGCGACCTACCATCCGCCGCCGCCACGCACAACCCGCCATCACCACCCTGAGGGCTGCATCGGCGGAGCGCGGAGCATCGCCCCTACGTCGAATTCTTATAGCGCTTATCAAATTATACTGTAGCTCCCCTCCCGAGAGTGGACAATGGGGTACCTGCACGTCCGGCAACTATTCGCCGTTTGACCTTACCGGTATCGGAGCTGAGTGAAAACAACGCAAGCCATGGGTAAAAATGGTAGGGGTTGCGCAATAATTTACCAGGTGTATCACCGCACAGCACAGACGGACGACAGAGACGGGCATAACAAGTTCACCCCCTTTCCTTAATATTGGCGACCCCCCGCCCGTGAAGACCTAGAGCCAAAGGTACTTCCTCATAAAGTACGAAGACCATACAGTGCGGGATATCAAAGGACTTGTGGTAAAGACCGTACAGGAAGTAAACGAACCCACAAGCGACTTTTTCTGCAGATTTCTACTCTGCGAGCTTATTGACGCAGTCAGCATATTAGATGCAGTAATGATCTCGATTCATGACGTATCTCCAGAACTAGACCAAGCAAACAACAAACAGCAGAAAACCATACGCTGTCACACAATTACTGTAGACAAATGGTAGCGTTCAGACGAATGCACAATCCAACTGGCTTCTTCTACATTTGCGTAGCTGGAAGAACGTTCACAAACCTTGCGAAACATTGACAATGTTGGATATTGGCATAGGGGATTTCATACATACATAGATTGATTACATGAAAGAGTGTGTGTGGCGTATTGTCTCTATTTTACTTTCTTAAACTAATAATGCAAAATTTACCCACGTGAAGCAATTTTGAAAGAGTTCCAAAGTGAAAACCATTCGTACAAGGATGTAGTATTGGGAAATATTACATGCTCATTTAATGGTGTTCAAAAATTGTTTTTTTCATCTGACAAATTATCAGGGAATAAATCTACCATTTGATTAGTGATGCTGAGGGAACGGTCAGATTATGCAATGCAAAGGAAAAACAATGAGCTATTTTAGCAAAAAAAACGTTAAAAACACAATACAACTGTAAAAAGCTTGTCCGTATTCAAAATACCACGCAGAATCCAATAACACTTGTGTCGAACTAAACTTTCGAAAATATGTTGTGCAAACAAGGCCATGGCACTGTGAAGCAAGAGTATCACTGTATCCTCAAGAACACTGGCTGAAACCAAACCAGAAGAACCGTTTGCAGTATTACAGAGGTATTTTCCATGCAAAATCTGAAATTCGAGAAGTAGAAGACTTTATTCCATCCTTCGAACAATTAATATTTTGATTCATGATATGTCGCCTCAAACTTTAGTAGTGCACGAATGGAATTCGAAGGTAATTGCAGCAACCTGGTTTAAAAGCATATTAATGAAAGGTTACAAACCCTTACAATTCGTTATAATCCGAGATACATTTATTTTAATGCAAGTAAAAGCTGTAAATGCAAACTCTCAAAACATGTTCAGAACAACCCACATGGTTGATAACGTTTATGTGATCACACCAATGCTAAGGGCTAAAATACTTCATATATTTTGTTAAAATTGAATCCCCACTACCATCTTTATATGGTGAGATGCAAAGGACATAATCGGAAAGTATTCAATAAATGATGCGGCAACATGGGATTCACAGGACTTTATGCTTTACAATTATATTACGGAAAAGGGTGACGTTGGTCTCAATAGACTTTGCTATAACAAAGGATTAACCAAACGCGGAGACCCCACACCACATGTTCAAACATTACGAATTAGGAGTGCTTATATTAATGTTTTTCTCAGCGTTTACAAAAATTACACGCTTAAATCCGGACATCAATTTATTCTTTGTGGAAAGCAGTCAGCCGAAATTTTTTACCAGCCGAGCGTAAGTGATTCTTGTCCTAATTTTTTACCTTTTGGGTTAGGTTGGTATACTTTTTTTTATAGTTTATCATGAATATTTTGTGACTAAACCGATTTTTCTACGATGTATATGTGTATGCACACCAATCAAATCGTAAATAATATGTATTTGTATGAGTTCCGCACGTCCCGTTTCTATGATTACCTTTAAAGACATTTTTTTGGATTGACTGTATTTTGATTAGCGTGTAACATTTTTTTTCTCAACAGGAAAATCTACAACTGTTACCATCCCTCATGCAAACTGAAATACACTTTAACGCAGATTTTAATTCAGTAGGAAGCTTTTCTATGATTCCTTTCAAGGATTCGGACTACGATTTAGTGTTTATAAGTTGCAGCAAACCTGAAAGGGAGGGATTTGCTTTTAAAGAGTTCATAAATGTATTTGACAAGTATGTTTTGATTTGTTTCCTTATTATTTGTGTTTTGATATTTCCAATTGCCACTTGTTTCATTGACGGAGTTGCTGTGACAGTTGCTCGTAAAGAAGTATTTATTTTTAATTGGAAAATGCTTTTGGAATCACGAGTGTATTTTCAACCGGTTATAATATTCCTGGGCCAGGGTGACATATTTACTGCTAAACAACTCAAACACAACGCAATAAGATGGCCAATGACGGCTCTTCTTTTGGTTTCAATCGTTATCTCAAATGCGTACAGGAATGATAACGTGTATAACATGATAATTCCGCGCCTGATAATTCCGTTTAACTATTTTGATCAGCTGGTTAAAGGGAATTTTGATATTTATAGTCAGATTGATTTATTCTCAAGTCAGTTTCAATGGATTATGATGTGCTAAGGGTCCAAATTATTTTAGAAACTATTTTTTAAAGGAGCCCCATGAATTGAAAAGACGTTGGTGCGGACCACTAGATTATTTTTCAACTATTTATTCAGATGTAGCATGGATCAAGAGAACACAGCAGGAGTTGTACGGCGAAAACAAAAATCGCAGTCATGATTTGTTAAATAAGGTTTATAGCAACACAAAGTTGTACGAAGCAGCACATTCATTACTAATTCAAGCATCGGGAGCTGAGGAAGATGAAGTGTTTTCTAGGTATAAATTTCAGGATCTTCAGGACGCTGTACTATTTAATCTTCTTCGTAAATGCGAAAGAGTTGCAATGGTTGCGGAACATTGGAAACGGGTAGAGTATTATAAGAAACTGAAAGGCGAAATAAGTTTCTACGTTCAACTTGGAAAGGAAGTTTTACATAAAAATGAGTACGCAATAACATTTGGCTGGATATCGAACAAAAATATTGATGGACTACGTCGAATATATGACTCTGGTATTTGGAACCGCATACGTGAAATGGAAAAGTGGGAAACAAATGTCGGCTTCGATGTCAACATTGAAAATAAAGTTCAAAGAGCGTCCCTTGGTGGTAATGTTGTTGTGATTTTTACTGTTTTGTGTGCAGGACTTATTTTTGGAATAATGAGCTTCTTGTAGAGATAAGAAAGTTGCTTGTACAAGTGGCTGGGCTTATATTCAATAGGTTCAAAACGAATGTTGTTGAATTATGAAAGATGATTGTAACAAAATTTTAATCTAAACTTTGTCAATAAAAGCTGAACTCTTAATAGAAAAAAATTTCAAGGTGAGGTTTAACTGTAGAAAGCTTGCGATTCGTGATTGACTTATCCGTGGAATTCAACATTGCAGGTAACGGCTTTAATTTTGAAAATTGTACGCCTGGATTTTATATGATTTCATGCGTTTGGTTCCAAACTAGAGACAAAGTCAACTTGGTTTCTAATTCATGTTATTTCACGAGTTGCTTAGTTATAAAAGTGGTTATTTATTTAGTCGATTGGAGGTAGAAATTTAAGCTATTGTTTACACGAACTTACAGGTCCAATTACTCACAAGCAAAGTACGTAGTCGATCGGACACCCGATTTGAACGATTTGTTGCTATTTGTAGACACTTATGAATAACTAATATCCCAGAAATACTGGACTTAAAGGGGTATTTTTGTTTTCGTGGCAGCGAATCAAAATTTGACAATGCCATTATTTAAAAACTACCGAGGTGGGACCAAAGTTCACTTTGAATTTTCGTATGTTAATTTGTATAAGGTTTGAGCAGGTTTTGAAATACCATTTCAAAAACGGATAAAACCTGACAAATATATTTTATTTCAAGCTCTTACAATGCTGGAGGGTAGGTTTATCGGTACTTCTCACTACAATTTTTGGAACTAAGAAATTTTATCAAAAAAGAAAATGTATGGGAAGAGGCGCATTTTCAAAATTTTTATCCTTTGGGCAGCGTAAACAAAAATGGCTCATTCACGGCAATCTGCGAGCTCGGCCACGAGTACATCCGTGCCTGTGAACTGGCGTCACTCAGAATATCACCGCTCTCCGCGCACTCTCAAGGTGGTTTTTTTTACGTAGTTTACACACGTCTTCGCGCTCACGCACTTCTGCGCACACAACATGAAGGTCAGCACACACCTCTGCTCACACACTGCACTCACACAAATATAATACTCCACCGCACTCTCGCAACCTTCACCTCCGCACAACTCTCTCGCACACACCTCACTCGCGCACATTAAAATCGAAAGCTGCGCCTTATTTAAAATCTTCTAATTCAACTGGACACCACTCGTCGCTCCACACATCATTTCGCAGCCAACTATTACTCTTCTTCTATCTTTTACTTTCACAAGTTCTAGTTTAACGTGACAGCCCCTACATGTCTTATCCACCATCCAGGCTTGAGTTTCAATTCACTCGTGGATGAACCCACATTCAAACTCTCTCTCTCTCACCCGTCCGCGCGCGCTGCACTTCTCATGTCGGCAATGGCCGGTTCGTACGTTGGACGCGAGCAACTCATCTTGCCAGTCTACTCAACAAATTACTTTCAAACTCGTTCCTACCACACACAACCATCATCCATCATCCCACCTCCCGCTGCTCACTGCATCCACCGCGCTTTAGCCATTTCGTGACGGAAGCTGAGATCAACGCACGCACGTCTTCTGGTAGTCTTCCCACCCACTCTCGTCTCCGCATGCGACCCCAGGATATCCTATTTCGCGCCACCCTTGACTGTCACACTTCTCGCTGCGCAAGATTGTTCTCTCTGCGCTTGAGCCGCACGCTCTGCTCTTTCAGATGCCACTGTCTGGAGTCGGATACTCTCGCATACTCTACAATACTCTATGTCATCACTGACTGGTGTTATGCAGACTATTGACTCGCGCGCTGCGCCCATTCATGGCGCTCGCGCTCTCCTCTCTCGCGCCTCTCTTTTCTGCTCTTTCTATCTTTCTGCTACTCCGGAAACTTACGGCCTGTCTCACGCTTCATCGCTCGTGCTTCTCGCGCTCTCTCCCTGTAACGTCGCTCTTCTATGGAATGTATCCTACTCAGTAGTGGCGGTAGTAACCACTCTTAGCGGACCCAAACACAGAAATTCTCACGAAAATAATTCATATCTTTCTATTCCGCGCCATACCTTATTCCATCTTTAAACATGTGTAGCGCAAAAAACAGAAATTGGAAACTTTTATGCCGCTACGCGAATTTCAGAATTCTAGCTTTTTCTACTAATACTGAATACTTACCCGTTCACGTTCTTAGATTCAAGAGGCAAGTATTCGTGGATTAAAGAACAATATCTGACAGTTACGGTCTTATGTTACCACTGTGCATTAAAAGCCATAGAATTTTTTTAACCTGTGGGCACTTTTACTACGAAAACGTGTTTCAAAATCGATTAAAATCTATAAGATGTCCTGTTGTGCGATTAAAATTTTAATGATGCCAATTGCACTCTGTGTACTAAGTATTGATGATGTGATTTCATTTGTTAGTTCACTGCATAAATGATTGTAATTATTTTACATGACATATATTACATTAATTTCGACTGATCATTGTAAACCCTTTTTATCTTAATTTGTAAAATAACTTCTCTTCCTATCAGCGTAACAACCTTGGTTAAGGATGCTGATATGGTATTAAAATAATAATAATAATATATAATACTGTTGCACGTAAATTAGCAGCGAATGGCAAACCATTACTTTCGTCATGAACATAAAATACTGGATGCTCCGCTTTTCACGGAAGTAGCTCGTTTCAACAATCCACTAACTTACTTCCTTTCACACTTCCGCGTGCATTGCGGAAGCAGGAAAGGTTTCATGATAGTGTCGATTTTAAGTAGAAGCATCCATGCTATAGCAGGAAATGTTTAAAAAATTATAACAAATGAATTAAACCTGAAAGCATGAATGTAGACAACCAGCAATTTGATGCTGACGACGTGATATTAAAATAGACAAAAGTGTTTTTCTTATACACCAGTGTTCGGAATGTAACTAAATGGCATGACTGCAATGGCTGGCATTCGTTATTTTGGGTCAGTTCAATCGATATACTCTAGGAGCCCATATTTTCCTTTCTGTATCTCCAGCCAATAAACAGATTTAAAAAACTCCGTTTAACAAAAATATTTGCATACCACTGTACAACCCAGCATGTCGTAGGAATAAAAGATCACAAAAATTGATTCTCGGATACTCACCCGATTTCTTTTAAAAGGCCAAGAGTTGAAACAATGAAAGAACAACAGATTTCGTCCCACAAAGGCAAGTGGAACTGGAAACGTCTGAAATCTGAAGACATTCATTTGAGACTTATTCAATTTTACATTTCAAATTTTAGAGTTGTTGTGACCAGTTTATTCTCACCTGTGTATTTGCTACTGAATGTACTATTTCATTCGATAATTATCCTGTTCAACAAATTTTGTACAGTTGTTTCTGTATCAGATTCGCAAATTAACTCCACTCGAAATACGATTTTATTAAGAAACGTTAACTTATATTGTATATTAACTTCACGATGTTTTAGTATAAATAAACCCGGCAAACCGGGTGGAAAGAAGTGGTGCATTAGAGGTTTGGAAATATTAAGCTGCAACGTAAATGATGGAAAGTTGAAGTGAAGCATAGTATTAGCGATGTAAACCTTAGGCTTTAGTTGGAACTATATAACCACTCAGATATAGTCGTATCCGCAAAAAATGTCGTCAATTTTTTCGAAACTTATTGTTGATTTGACGGTAAAAGATCGCACAAACGTTTGTTTAAACGAGAAAAGGAACACATTTTTTAAACACAGGAGAAATAGAAGTATGGAAAACGGTTGTGTCCCGATTAATTAAAACCTCAATTGTTACATTTGCCATATCTTATCCTCCTCAATTATCAGTTAGTCTACTCCACTTGACACTTCTTCTGTGGTTTTCCACAATCCAAGATGGAATTTTAAATTGTGCGGTTCTAAATGGGGCACTGTGAGACTTTGTTGCAACGCAGTAAAGAATGTACTAAAATGTCGTAAGACAAACGTAAAATGTTCCGGACGGACAAAGTGATTCTTATAAAGTGGCTGCACCACTTAATAAGTCAGGTCATTTGTAACATTGGTTTACACTGATTTATTTTGTTTTGCATATAAAACCCACCATTGTGTCAAATAATGATAATATTCTGAGCAAGCATGAATAGCTGATGCGCTTTCATTTATTATTTTGCTGCATAAATTATTCATCTATTATCTACTATTATTATTAATATAAATTTTATCCATTATAACCATTCATTTCTATTTTAATAAACTTCATTGAACCATGTACATCCTAATTATGCAGATTAAAATAACAACAGCCTGTCGGTTTTACATATTTAGATTAAGATGCAGAACGTTGCGTTGCTTAACTGTACAAGTTGTATGAAATTTTTGAGTGACATTTTGTATTTCCACATGCTTTAGTTGTAAAACAATTAACTTACGACTCTTTTACTTATTTTTTACAAATATAAATTGTGCATTTGTCAGATTCTTTGTTTGCCCTCCTTTGCGTGAAAACCCTTTAAGATTTACACAGTTATGACCGATAACATTGCATTGGTTTCTTAAATGTTTAACTATTGAGTTACATACAACCAGTGCTGGTAACGTTTCAGGAACGTTTCAGAAACGGAGATCCGTTTCGTTCCAAGGGTGAAACGTTTCAAGTTTTACTGAAACGTTTCGTATCGGTGATTTCCGTTTCGTTTCCGTTCCGTTTCAAATCTTGAACCAATATTGACATTTGGCAACCTTAAAGTTTAAATTTACAGCTTGAGATGACTCAGGCGATAATGTAATCTCGAATGAGTAAATAGTTGTCTGAAACGGACTGAAACGCGTTTCAGTGATTCGTTTCAGTTTGTTTCAAGGGTGAAACGTTTCAATTCCGTTTTATTTCAGAGTGTTTCGTTCAGATTTTTTTGGAACATTTGCTGAAACGAAACGTTTTGAAACGTTCCAAAACGTTTCACGCTGAAACGTTACCAGCACTGCATACAACTGCAAAGGAACCAACATATTTGCAAACAGATTTTTGTATTCCTCAACAAAAACAAAAGAATGCTTGCTGTCAGTAGAGAGATGTGAAGGTAGAATATCACAACGATGTTATCACTAGTTGAAAATGCTTTCACTTCGAAAGTTTTCGTCTTTTGCGTTTTCAACAGTAGCATTCCACGTTGAGATTCGAAATTCCCACTCCTTCCAAGCATGAATTATGCCAGATTGTAAAGTGTATGCAATCGACAATAAAATGTCCCCAGGCCAAGGCACATTTGTAACCACCCAGTTTTCATAAATGTCCCATAAGGGATTCACTTGTGGAAACATCGTCTTTGCTGAACTCCAATTGACGTCGTCAATTTTATCAACTGTGTCCACATACACGGTTTTTCCGCATGCCGCTATTTTTTCAAAGTAGTAGTTTTTTTCAAGCATTACAAATGCCTCCAGAGTTGTCTTTGGGAAGACAACCCTTGACTCAAGAAATTTTGCAATTATATTCAGCGACATTGACGAATGTTTCATGTTGTAAATGCTTCCAAATATGGTTGAATATGAGGGCCACTTTAGTCTAACAGCATTCAAATCAAATTTTAATAACATCAGATCCTTGACAACTGCCGCCAATTTGTGGTGGGAATCCTCCATTTGACTTGGTGAGTATATAGTGAAGTTGTTTTCAAAACTTGATCAAAACTTTAGTTTTTGGAGAAATCGGTGCAGTCAACTGATTGATATTGTCTCCTTGATAGAAAAAGGTAATAACGATCCCTACCAACAACCAGGCAGCCCCAATCCACCTCACATAATGAACCGCTTTTGAGCTTTGGCAAAGGAGGACATTATACACAAACATGGCTTCATAGTTGTTATTGCTTATCTTGTTGCGGTAGGCGGTTCCAATTTGCTTCCATACTATTCCTGTTACGATTGCAAACAAATTGATAAAACACCAAGTGGGTATGTCAAAGGCAGACACGTAGCCAAGAAGAGATAGAAAACCATACTTTTCAACTGGAGCACAAGTAATAAAATGAACATTAGACGTCGGGACTGAAAAACTAACGAATTGGTTTGTACTCACGTCGCGCTCATTTCGCAGTGTTATGTAATTCTGAAAATATACAAGCATTTTTGCCGTGCTAAGGGCAACAAGTGTACTGTTAGGAATGACCAGTTTATGAAACGTGAGTTCTATATTGCCTTCTTTTGTGCTGCGTCGCTGACCAAAATACCGGTACTTTTTAACCCGTGGGTTTTCGTCAATACCATGTTGAAACATAATGATTACATTGGGACATTCTGAACGTACGTTTTCTAATTCATCCCGTTTCTTAGCCTGCTCAACGCTTATAAATTTATATTGCTTCATAAATGCCTTTGATCCTACTGATTGTGCTAAATCCACACAATTTGACTTTGCTTGCTGTTTACAAATTTGAAACGTCGCTTTTGTTAGTCTATACAAACTTTTGTAATCCTGACACATTGCCAGACCGACGTAATGAGCGGTGAACATTTTTTCTTGTGTTGAGTAAACAATAGGAATAAAAAGCCTGGTTGGTAAAGCCTGATTTTTTATATTCGGAATAGGTAGCTCCCAGAAGAAATCTACCAACTTGGACATTTCTGCCGCAGATCTATCCATTGCAGCGTTTGTTGTTTCTTTCACATGAATCAAGAAAGAAGATGCCTTGTATGTATCCATTGTCGGGAACTTTGCTGGGTTTCCCATTCTATAGTCAAAAGCAGAGTCGAAAATCGACCGTGGGAGAAACGGTTGAACTGCTGTATGAGACCTGAATGTGTTAACTAAGTCAACGTCTTCCCACTGCTGGCAATCCAGAGGAGCAATATTTACTAGTGCGTAGCAATTTTGCTTGGAAAGGGAGCAGCTTAAACAGAACCCTTGGTTGGGTGCAAGCATCACGTTGCTCTTGTCGCATTTCAGTGAATATCCAGTTCTGTATTCGTGAGTTATTTTGGTAAATGTACGATGAAGTGGTGACGGGCTGCGAAAGTGGTTCTAAGTCGAATCTCTTCATCGAAACGTTACCCTTTTAAAAAATAAGAAATTGTATTACTTTATTTATTAAACAAAATAATTTATGATAAAGACTTCTTCGAGTTTTTAAAAAACGGTAAGAAATTCTTACAATTAGATTGACCAAATTAAACACAATGTTTACAGTACAATTTTCAAATACGTTCAGCACTTTCTTAAAGCTTAGAAGGCTGGTTGGCTCAGATTGGCTGTGATATACAAGTAAAACAACAAAAAGAATCCGAAACTGAATCATATTGGTTGGTTATGTAGGATTTAGTAAATATTTTTTTCGTTTTTTGAAGTGATTAAGGTACAAGTGTAATGTTGTGTTCTTTTATGTTAATAACTGATGTCAATGTCAAAGCTTCCTAAACTATTGGAGCACCGGTTTCTGGTATAACCAGGTTGTAAATTGTCTAGTCGTTATAAGTTTCTTTAAACTCTTTGATTTCTTTGTAGCAACTCACAAGCTCGCAAGCACAGTCTACAAAATGACACCCTGTCGGTAAACAAAATGGATAAAGCTGACTAGCAATATTGATTCCTGACAAACATATTATGCAGGAGTTAAAATAAAAAAGCTTAGTCGTAATGCTCGACTAAAATGTTTTTTAATTAATATTTGTCGTCATACGTAACCAAACGAAACTTCAAATCTATGTAGTAAACTTGCATGTTAAATAAGCAGGAATCCAGCTAATCAAACTTAAGTGAATTTTACGCTTTCTGTTTTAAGTAAGCCCAAACCATCTCCTCACAACACGAAATCATTGTTTCAAATTGAATATCTTTTGCTAAAGGAAAAGCAATGTTAAAGTAAATAGAAAGAGGAATTGAGGTGGGGTATGCTAACACTGTATTGAAAGACCTGAAGCCGGAAAGAAAAAATCGGGTAATGTTTTTTCGGAATTTTTTTCCGAAGGAGCAGAAATTTTACTTGCATAGTTTTACCGCCTTTCATCAATCCAATTAGACTTTAAAATTACTTACAAATAACTGAAGTATCGGTTGGAATTGTAAAACAATTTTTTAAATTTAGTTTAAGCTCAAGTTTTCATAAAACAGCAAAACCTTTTCCTATGGAATCGGTTGGTTGGCCAACACACCAAGTTTTAGGGCAATTGGTCAGGAATAGGCGAATAGAAAATTGTGATCCCTTCTTTTATTTTCAGGTCACTCCAACAAACGCCTTTCCTTACCCCACCAATTAGGCACTTTTTCCATATACTTTTCAATTGTCAACTGGTTTAGGCACAAAAATTCATTTATCCTAAGTTATGGTGTTCGAATAATGTAAAAATAGTTTGAACTATTTAATAAAAAATATAAGGTAGATTTGAAGGAATTTATTACGAACATTTAAATTTTTAATTCTGCACTTTTTTAAATGGATGTTATTACTGACAGAGCAGCTAAGCAAAAATGTAGGGCACTGTAATTTTGAAACCCGGAAGCCGCTCCATTTAAAGCTTACTATGTAATGCCAAAGCAGCTTTCGTGTTGGCAATAGCCCTCGCTTCTTTCCTTCACAACATCATCCTTCTTTTTCTAGTGAAAATTCTGTGCTGTAAAATGACAGGCAAAAAAGTTTTAAAGAAATGAGAAGACCTGGTTGGATATTGGAAAAACGCGAAGCGATTTCAAATGATTTTTAACACGTTGCACGATTGAAGATTTCAAGTCTCAACGTGGAATATAGCTACTGCAAAAAGTAAAACATAGGAAGTTGCAGCTTATGCATATTGTCGTAGAATAGAATATTTCATGTCACAGGTTCTTTTTTGTACGGTTTTTTGTCATCAGTTGTTGTTGTACATTAAGCTGTTTTTCTGGGTTAACAAGCATCCACGCTGACTCCTGTAAGCTAATGAAAGGCCTTATGCTTCCAGCCTGGAGGCTCCAGGTCGTAAACTGATCAGAAAAATTCTAGTGTAGAGGTTGAATGCTTGATAAAAGTTATAAGTGCTTAAACTTTCCTCATACAAACATATGAAATCCCGCAAATCTTTGTTGCTGAAACGTTGCAATAGTTGAGTATAGCTCATGAGCTGACACTTGGTACTTTACTTTAATTTAAAAGTAAATTTAATTATAAGATTTAGAGGTAATATTTTCCGTTGTTGTTGTAAGTTGTTTTTTATCGATTCCTAAAGAAGGTATTTGTTAGATAAAATACGTCTGAGCAAACAGTTAAGACACTTCATTAAGATATCCGTGCAAAAATATTTTTATCCAGAAAATTGATGTTTGTTAAGTGTTCAGTTAAAATTTAAAAAAATTGATTTTGTGCAGTAACAGCACAATACTCCATATCCATGATTTTCATTTCAGTTTTCACAAAATGGAAGTGTGCTTAAGTGAACATTGTAATAAGAACGGTATAAACGCAACTAGGCAACCGAAAAAAGAGAAATAGCAGGCACCTTTTTAGTAACCCCAATAAAGTACACCATTTATGCTACCAAACTGCTATTTTGTTTACAACAAGATTTAAAACATGATCTCGAGCTTTAAAACTGATTGTTGTGAATTGTGTGATGCTGTTACTGCGTTGGGGATTTATATTTTTGGCGAATTTATAGCACTAGCAATAGCAATAGCATGCAACTGCCCTTTATTGGAGTGAGTAATTTTGTTAACAACCTGTCTCCTTTGGTTGGGGAAGAATTTATGCAGGTAGTTGTCTGTAATGTTAAGTTCACACAGTATGAATGAGTAAATAATTTTACATGAACCAATTGTAATTATTTGTATTATGCTGTTGCACGTTGCAGATTTTTTTTGCGATTCCAGTTTTGCAATACATTTATAACAGTTGTAGTCAGGTCTGTCACCATAGGACAACAGGGTGGACAATTTTCCGCCTCACAAAAGCCCGTTCAGAATTTAGCGAAATGGAAAAAAATGTATTTAAAAGCCTCGTTTTGTAAATTTATCGAATGAACGACATTAGGAAGAGTATTTGTACATTTATGAAACTTGTTTTCTTTGTTGACTCCGTGACTTTTATCTTTAGTATCAACATATTTACGGTATCAGCTAACCGCATATGTTCAAAGTTAGCGGATGTGAAGGGTTTGAAATTATGACGATTTCAAAAAAAATTAAAATTATAACTCTTCCATTTGGCTCCTTGTAATTGCATTAGTATTATAAAATGGTTTTAATAATATAGATAACGGACCACCGAGGTTAACTAAACCCCAGTTTGCATTAAATTTGGCAAACAATATTTTTATGCTACATAAAGCGCACATATAAAAATTATGTAAAATTGGCATACCGTTTGAAATTAATTTAGCTCCAAAGTGACAACCCAGACATCTGTGACGTGAAACACTATACTAGATAATGTTTGCATACACGTGTGGATTAGACAAAAATGCTCCGTTTTTTTGCACACTAATTCCAAGGGAACTATTTTTTCTTAGCTGTGTCTTAAAGTTAAACTAAACATTCCGATCTTTGAGTACTACTGTTTACCTACCATAAATAGCATACAAGTTGATATTTCTACCATAATTACTATCATTGAAATGCCACATAGACAAAGCCACAAAACAAATATTAGCATTGCATCTTCAACCCTGAAACTTGAGACAGCGCTTTGTGTTTCATAAACTTTTTTTGATAGACCTGCCTGATTGAAAAGCATTGACAAAAAGTTCCAGGATTTTTGAATTGTCAATCGAGCGTTTACTCTTTTCATTTCTAAAAGTTGGCTGTATTTCAAATACATATTATAAATTCTCTCCGTAATTCCTGATGCCTCCATCCTAGACAAAAACCTGAGCAATGATCCCACTAAAGAATGACGAACTCGAGTAGAAACAACTTCTGTCTTGGTTGGAATCTCTTCCATTGTCCGATAAAGTTTTCTTTCTGAAAACGCCGTAAATGAAGGAGTATTTTGGTCAGTGTTGCTATAAATTAATACAAAAGTTTCAAACTTGCTTTTCGTGTTAAACGGCATGAAACGTTGCTCTTCCCTGAAAACCTTGGTTGGTAAAATTTCACAGCTTATTTCAACAAATTCTGAAAGATTTTTAATAAAATTAAATCTTGAATTTAAAAGGTCACTAGATGTCTCCAACGGGCAGCAGATTCGTGCATTTATTCTTTCCTCAAATAATGGAACTTTGTCAGTTGTAATATTTTGCAGAAGCGAGTCACGAAGCATTATCATCACTCTTCCCTCCTCGCTTATTATAACATTCAAGGTTGAATTGTTAACAACTTCATTCATTGTTTTCGGAAAGGATGGAGGAGAACGTGCGGTTATGTACGTAAACATAGATGAAGTGTAAACATTTCGTAGCAATAAAGATGAAAAAGACCATAAAATAAAAAGAAAACTGATTCTAATGCCGTATTTTTTAACTCTCTGTTCTTCTCATGTAAAAACTGAGACCTTGTTTCAAGCACTTTGAATTCCATTCATTATTTTAAAGAAAGAGACATAACAAAATTGACAAAACCAATCCAGCCTTAAATTCAGAGGTTTCTAAAAGGGAAGTTGTGTCCAGCATTGTTTTGTTAAAATGCTGAAATGGATACAAAATAACAAACCGAACAGTACTCTGTCTTACAAATATTGCAACGGCAGCTCAGTACTTGCAGGAAATTCGGTTTTATCAAAAGTTTCAATTCGTTTTGGAGGCTGCACCAAAATTGAGTTTAACATTTTACTACAAAAGGTGTTTGTGCAATTGTATAATTCATAGTAATTGCGTATTACACAGCTGAAAACGCGTCGATTCCAAAAAAAAGGGTGATGATACTATAAAGAGATAGTCTTGAATCGTCGCAGGCTTGCTTTGAAATTTTAAACTTTTCCCTCGCAAAGAAGTCCTGGTTGTTCTTTTTCCAAGTGGAGTATACCGACTTTATACCGGTTACAGGTAACTTTATGATGTATTCTTGCTCGAATGACAGTTTAGCTCGTATGTAAGATACTTGCGTAGCACTGCATTTTTGACAGGTAACAAAATGATCAAAATTCGAAAATTCTATGAAAACTACTTTCGATTGAACTGATGATGGAATATTCTCAATTAAAATGCTATTTTCCCGTCTTGTTTTTACAAATGGCTGCAAAAGGAATACAAACAGTCGAGTTTGGTATATTATGGTGCTTAGTGTTAAATCTAAGTTTTCCATTTTAAATTTGGTGATTGTATTCCCACCATTCACAACTTGTCCAACTTCTTTTAAGTTTTCGTTCGGAATAACTGAAATGCATGGCGTAGTGTACTTTTGTGAGAAGATTTTGTGCAGCAGCAATACAGTTTGTCTGCGGTATTTTAGATTTGAAGATTCTTTGAAACACAGATAAACGCAACACGTTAAATGGGACAGTTTGCAGGATTTTGAGCATGTGTTTAATACAGTTTTGGAGAACGACTGAGCTGTGTTTGATTCACCCAATTCATTGTGACGTGGCCTCCAAAACAAAGTACAAGATTTAAAAATCGGAATAGAAAGTAAATCGTTGGTTTCCAATGATACTGAATATGGAAAACGTGTTGTTACTAACAGTGCTAAGAATATTAGCATTTTATTGGAATTTCTAAAACCTGTTAAATTGTCCGTCAGCCTTCAAGTGAATTCAATACACAAATGATTTAAATAGATTCGTAGACGGAGTAAGAATTAGGGTATACATGAATTTATTGCATTCAGTTTTGAAGTGTATTGACGTGTATTGTGCAATTGTCTTTATTAACTATTGTGTCGACTATCCATTTTTATTTAACTTTTTGTTATTGTCAATTGTGAGTGTGTATTGAAATATTAAGCAAAAATATTTTCTCGTAACAAAGACACCGTGAGTTCCCCGGTTTCTTTTCTTCGGTTCTTCGAACAATGAGTAAATTTGCAAACATGACAGCAACCAATACTGTAGTACACACAAATTGATGTTCCAAGGCGTTACCGGCCCTTTCCCCTCAAGGGCGTTTCCCATGAAGGTACATTTACCCCCGAGACATTTCCCACCATGCCAGTTTCCCCACGAACAGGTTTCCCCTGGCCCCCTCCCCCCAAAATAATAAAAATCGCACAATAAGGCCAAACAAAGTCTTACAGATTTTACTTTAGATAATTTGCCCAATATACGATGAAACCAAATTCGAATCTCTTTGAGTTTCTATAAGCTAACGATTGATAAGATTAAAACTAAAGCAGTTCATTCCATCTAAATACATTTTTTCAAGCATTATCTGACTGAAACCAAACTTTGTATGAGCATGTTTCAGCACAAACGGAGCATTTTAAGCCCATGTTGAAATTTCATATTTACATATTTTGACGTTTTACTACATATGTTATATGTAGTAAAACGTCAAAATATGTGAAAATATTTTTGGCAATTTTTCTTGATTTTGGCCGTTATTTAGGTAATTTTCAGTTTTGGCATGATCTTGAAATTTTTATGAAAGATGCAACAATACAGTTTATCAAATATAATTTCTGAAACTGGCTTTCCTTTTCTAAAAACAGATTTAAAGGTCAATTTCGGTTAGAACGATTATAAGAAACGTGAAGGGACGTTGATTTTTGTTAAAAGCTAAGTTTTTAGGTACCTTTTTATACATATTTTTGCAGTTTTTATTGCATATATTTGCTTTTTATGTAAATATTTACATACATATTTTGGTCATTTTAACTACATGGAATGAACAACTCTAATTATAACATTTTTATGACAATTTCATACATATACAACGATTAATTTGAATCCATATATTATATAATTATGTTATAAAATTATCATATTAATTAGAACCATTAAAAAGATGCAAATTGTACAGAGTTTTCATATTACTTTAAATTGATTATGAAGATCTAAAGGTTTAACCTAAAATTTTGGGTAATGTTGAATTATGGCCACATTCTGCAGTCTGCTATTCCTTAACTAAAATTTTAAATATGGCGACGATGTTTTAGACACTCATGTTTAAAAAGTGTATTCCATAATATTGAAAATTACAATATTTTTCTGCCGAACTCAAAGCAAAATCGCTAGTAGTCACACGTAAAAAGCAAGCTGGAACTAAAAAATAAGTGCAATATTTATAGTATACTAGTTTGAACTATAAAATACTAATGCTTAAAGAAAAATCGTTTTAGCAGGGAAAGAACAGTATTGTTAGTAAGCTGAGAAGTGCAGATTTTAATATTTAGAAACATGAAACTGAGAACGTGAGTTAATATTTCTTAAACAAATCAATTTACTTAAAAAAAGTTCATACTTATAGTAAATGCATTTTGTAATTGTAGTAGTTTGACGTGACGAAAAACTTATTCAGACCGTTATGGTCTTAATGATATTATGTAGAGAGTAAGACACCATCTAGTGTTCTCAAAAAAATCCCGGTGAAATACTCTCGGTCAATTCCTTTCTCTAATTTTGCGATAGGCCCACAAGAGAATACGACAGGTTTAAGTGATTTAATCTGTAGCTGTCTAACTTTCGCTTGTAACGTTATTGTAATTAGATTTTTGAGTTCTTACAAATTGAAGCCGACTCTTAAGCAACAGAGTACTCTGCCGTTGACACTGAATACTAACCCGAACGAAAATGAATGCAAAAAACGCGGACAATGTTGAAAGCATCGGTGCCAACCAATAAACATGAAGTGGCAGTGAATAAAAACCTCTAACTGTAATGATATTACACATAACGAAAATCACAAACCCAATTATCATCAGTATTGCAATGAAAAATGAAACTGGCTTGTCAAATATCTGACATGTGATACGAATGGCGTTATAATATTTTACAAAATCAGAATTGGTTTGTAAATGAGTTCCAATTGGAACATTATTCATGTCGTCTAGACACCTGGATACAAACTCCAAAATAAAAGCTATAAATGGAAAATAAACACTGAAAAAGTGACAAGCTCCATGTACACAAAAGAAGGAAGTACATAAGCGAATAATTACAATGACGCCTTTTCCAATTTTTAAACAAGATGAATTCTGTAGGCATATTTCGCTAACTGGAAGTAGTTTGTTGAAAGGGTCCTTAAAAGGATCAATTCCAGCATAAACGCAAGCTACAGGAAATGCCAACGGTATTATAGCACATGCAACGATGACAAAACGAAGTAAACTAGCTACGTTTTGCCAATACTTTTCGAGTTGGTCGTTTCTATGGGTTCTTGCATAGTTTTGGTCTGAAAAATGTAAAAGAAGTTTTTGAAGTTTGGAATATATTCGTGTACAAATCTTTTAGAAACACTCACCAAGTTGATTTCTTAAATCAATTGCTGCTTGGCTTCCGAACGCGATGTCTTTAATTTCCCAAACTAGGACAGCTGAACAGCTGGAGGCAAATATTGCCAAACTCCCCAGTAAGTATGCCATTACGACCGTCCCGATTGGCGAATTTGAAGCGTTTAATGTCACATACAGCAGGAACCAAATCCGAGAATGAAAATAATAAAAACTGTGTTAAAATACCACTGAAAGTATTTTTTCTGGATGCGGAACCTCTTGTGAAGAATGTTTCTGATTGGGGACACCATTCCAACGGTATTTTGGGACAGAATGGGAAAAGCTTTACCTGTAAAATTTAAATGCTTTGCATAGCTTACTTCATTTAGTGAAGATTTCATGGTTTTATACGTATTGCCTTTACTTGGAAGCTTTCAAAGATGTTTTTACAGTGCTTAAACTTTAAGGGTATTTATCGATTGAGCCTATTGATGTATCTAAAGCAAAGGTGCTGTTCCACGTCCAGCTTTGGCCAGTATTTTTTTTAAACTCGTACTTAAATGTTTTAGCAATGTAGACTTAACGCCAATTCTGTAATACTACAAGAAAAAGTCGCAATTTAAGAATAAATGCTGCCCAAAAAATTTCAAATGTAACAAAACGCAAGGTTTCATATTAAACAAAACTTTTCAATAATCTTTAT
Organism: Orchesella cincta; assembly: GCA_001718145.1. Taxonomy (NCBI): domain Eukaryota; kingdom Metazoa; phylum Arthropoda; class Collembola; order Entomobryomorpha; family Orchesellidae; genus Orchesella; species Orchesella cincta. The sequence continues at coordinate 21,035 of LJIJ01002150.1, forward strand.
TCAACAACGTGAATACATGCACAAATTAAAAACTGTCATTAAAAAAAACAATTTGAGAATAATCCAATTGAAAAACCGCTTATGGTAAATGTCTAATTGCCAACCAAATGTACAAATCATTTTAAGTTGATAGGTTTTATTTTAAAAAGTTTAGTAGGTAAATTTAATTCAAAAAAGTTGAGCTCAAATTGTTTACTCAAGTGGATTTTGATCAGTAAGCAAAATAAAACACGGTGCATACAAAATACGCTTTAAGTATTTTATATGTGTGCCCTGTGCTATGACATATTTTTATAGTACATATCTCTGAACAAGCTGACAATTAAGGTCCAATTGGATTACACAAAAAGTAAGATCCCATCCAAAGTTCGCATAAAAACCCCCGTAAAATACTCTTTATCGACCCCGCTCAATTGACCCACAAGAGAATTCGACAGGTTGAAGGGAATTAAGCTGTCGCTCTAGAATGTTTCTCTGCCTCGAAGTATATTCGTGCGTGCCCACAAATCGAAGTCGATTTTTCAGCAGTTGTGTACTCTGTTGTTGACACTGAATAGTAACCGGAACAAAAAGCCACACAAAAATCGCGCAAATCAAAGCAACCACAGGCGCTAACCAATAAACATGCAGTGGAAGTGAATGAAACCCTCTTACTGTTATAATATTGCACAAAACAAATATCACAAGCCAATTATCATCGTTATTGCAATGAATAAAGAAGTTGGTCTTTCGAAAATTCCTAAAGCTATACGAATTGCATTATAATATTTCACAAACTCTGAAACTGAATTTGCATTATCTCCCATTGGAATATTTTTCATGGCGTCTATGGTCCTGGATGCAAACTCTAAAAGAAAAACCATAAATGGAAAATAAACACTGAAAAAGTGACAAACTTCAAGTGTACAGATAAAGGAATGCAACTAGTCTTAGGGTTACAATTACGGCGTTTCCAACTGTAAGACACACGGAATTCAGATCGCAAATTTTGTTAGCTGGAATTAGTTTTTTGAATGGTCCCTCGAATGGATCGATTTCCGCATAAACCGCGGCTGCAGGAAGCAGAAAAGGTGTTACCACAAACGCTACCACTACAACACGAAGTAAACTAGATGTTTTCTGCCAATACTTCTCGAGTTGGACATTCGGTTTTGTGCTTGCATATCTTTGGGCTGAAATATTTTAAAGAAATACTTAATTATGACATATTTAATATTTGTGGAAAGTAAATTATTCTCACCAATTTGGGTTTTTAGATAAACGACTGATTTGGCTCCGAAAACGAGGTCATTAATTTCCCAGACTAACACAACTGAAATGGTCAAAGCTAATATTGCCAAAATCCCAAACAAATAGGCCATTACGACGACCTTAATTGGTAGTAGTGAGGTGTAAAAAATTACATGCATACACGAGCCTAAACCAACCATAAGAATTATAAAAACCATGTCAAAATACCATTGAAAATATTCGTGGGATGCACGACCTCTTGTGACATATGTTTTCGATTGGGGACACCATTCTAACGGGATTTTGGGGCAGAATGAAAATAGATTTTGCTGTAACTGTAAAGCTTTAGCACAGGAGCTACGGTTTGTCGATGAATTCATGGTTGGCAAACACTAACTTTATTATAATTCTTTAAATGTACGACGCTTTATGCCTTTCAAGCATTAAAAAACTTAATGGCTAATCAAATCTCAACTATATTAAAAATTATAGAGCTTAAACAACTTAAACTCGTGTAATATATGCCAAATTGGTAAACCTTTTACAATTACGTGTTTTCAAATAACTGTTAGGTAAATTGAGAATCAAATTTTGACAATGATTATGGGGTAATTTATGTCATGTTGTGCAACTTCATGTAATTCTCAGACAATCGCATAATAAGTTAAATTAAATTCGTCCGGCTTTGTTGGTTTTAGATAATGCTTTGCTAAACGCTTGGTATAAGATTCAAATATCAAACTATATCAAGGAAATTGTTAACTAATTTTTGGGATTTTAACCACCGTTTTTCTGCTAAAACTGGAAATAAAAAACCATAACTAACACAAAACTGTAATATTTTCTGTCGAAAGTGGCCACAAAACTCAAATATTTTGTGTCAAAAATGGCTCAACCCATTTTTTGACTCTTCACAATTGAAATTCAAATAATTTAAATTAAAGTTGATTGAGTAACACACAGTAACGCATTTTATTCTTTTAGTCTAATTTCAGAGGAAATTTTTTGCTTCCAAAAAATTCATAAAAAATAGGTAAAAGTTTTCAAAATAACTGCCAATTTGCCTGAAAAAGACAAAATATGTTACTACATATCAACGTCACGCAACGAATCGGCTTTATCTCTCAAAAACAGGGATTTGAAACGGCTTTATGTCTATTTTCTGACAAACAGAGATTTCGACGCAGAAGATTCTTCACATTCTGATACCGAATTCAAAGGGGTTAATTTTATCTATGCCTACAAACAAAGGCCAAGACAGCAATGGTTTATTTATGTCACATTTTTAGTTATCGACAGTCCATTGTTTTTCTACATTTTGCAAATGCAATTAATTAAAATTTCATCAATTTGGGGAAAGCGAAACCTTTTTTAAACTTCTTAGTCAAGTAATTGCAAAAAAGTGGATTTTTTTGCGAAAATATTCCATCAAGAATCTGGATGATTTAAAAGGTTTCCGGAAGGTCACTGCTTTCGAGAGATAAAGCCGATTCGTGGCCTGCCGTTGATATGTGATATGTGCTAAAGCCTCAAAATTTGTGAAATATGTGTAACATCATTTGACACCATTTGTGACAAAACGTTCACACACAAAGTCTGGTTGCAACTGGATATCGCGTAAAACATTTATTAATATGCAATAAACAGGTCTAATAATAACCTTTGCACAATGACTTTTTAAAAAATCGTTTTTTGACCACGTACATAAGTACGTTTATTTCAAACATCGATTTTTATTTGTCTATTCAGTATTGATTTTAACCATCGTTCATTAATGTGAGATAGTTAGCAAAAGCATTCCATAAAAGCAAACACAGTTAACATTTCACCCCCACTCAACTATTCGTTATGTGGAACAACACGTTTTACTGAAAACTGCACTAAACTAAAACAATTTATAACCGGATCATATTCCTCTAAAATTAACTACATTTTACTAAGACATGTCATCATTATCGGTATTTATTTTTTGATTCATTTTGTTATGCTTCACACAGAAAGCAAGATTCCGTCAAGTGTTCTCAGGAATATCCCAGTAAAATACTCTCGGTCAATTCCCCTCTTCAGTTTATAAAGTGATCCACAAGAGAATACGACAGGTCGAAGTGATTTAATCTGTAACTCCCGAACCTTCTTATTAGTAGCATTAGATTTGTGGGTTCCAAACTAATCGACGTCGGCTCTCAAGCAGCTTTGTACTCTGCCGTTGACACTGAACACCCAGCGAAGAAGAAGGGAAACAAAAAATGCACACAACAATGAAACTACCGGTGCTAGCCAATAAACTTGAATTGGTAGTGTATGAAAACTCGAACAGTTATTACATTACAAAGTACAGTAATCACAAACCCAAGTCCCATCAAAATTGCAATAAATAATGAAAATGGTTTGTCGAAAATTTTAAAACTGATACGAATTGCATTAAAATATTTACGAACTCTGAGTGCTTTTCTGAATCATCTCCTATGGGAACATTATTCATGTCGTATAAACATTCGGATGCAAGCTCTAACACAAAGGCTATGAATGGAAAATAAAGACTGAAAAAGTGACAAGCCTCCAATTCATAAACATAAGCTCCAACTATTCGAAGAATTAGAATGATGCCTTTCCCAATTTTCAAACACGATGAATTCTCCACGCACATTTCGTCAACTGGAATTAGGTTGTTGAATGTGAACCCGAAAGGATCAAATCCTGCATAGACTGCAGCTGCCGGAAATATCAGAGGCATTATTGCAAACGCAACAACAGTGGAACGAAGTAGGGTCGATATTTTTTGCCAATATTTCTCGAGTTGGAGATTGGGGTTGGTTCTTGAATAATTGTGGTCTGAAACATGTTAATTTAATTACTTATAAAGCCAAATATACTTACAATTTGATTAACTCACCAAGTTGTTTCTTTAGATCAATTGTTGATCGGATTCCAGAAACGAGATCTTTAATCTCCAAGACAAGTACTGATGAAGATGTCCAAGCAAGTGTTGCGAAAGTCCAAAGCATGCACGCTGTAGCAACTGCCTCGATAGGTAAAGTTCTAGCATGATATATGACGTACAAGCAGGAAAATAAGCCGAGGATGAAAGTAACAAAAAACATGTTGAAATACCATTGAAAGTATTTGGGGGATGTGAATCCACTGGTGAAGAATGTTTCGGATTGGGTACACCATTCCAACGGGATTTTGGGACAGAATGGGAATAGCTTTTGCTGTAGTGAGAAGGTTTTGGCACAGCTACTTCGATTTACTGGTGAATTCATGGTTTATGTACGTTTATTTTATTAGGCTTTTTACGTACGTTTTGGTGTTTCTTTAACGTCAAACGAAACTTATCAAATGAGTGGTACACACAAAAAAATCAAGTTTTTCAAGAATGTTTGTTCCCAACTACAATTTTAGCTTATACATTTTGCGGTCTGCAAATCGTGGATGTCTTTAGTTCTAAAATGAAACGCTTTTGAACGACCATTATTTCCTGCAAGTTTAAATGATATTATAGCAATTTTAGTGATTACTGTGCTAAAAATTCCCTTACAAGTAGTTTAAAACGTTGCGAAACAAACAATTTATGTATATACTGAAAAGAGCGCTTGTAATTATACCTTCATTTGGATTTCAAAAATTGGAGCTTGTTTTTAGTAATTTGATCAAATTTAAAGTTGTAATTATTAATTTTCTATCAAATAGTCCAAAATTGGAAGGCGGTTTGCCGTAATCTCATTATTGTTTAAAATTAAGTTGTTAACTCCCATTTTTAGTATAAACGAATATCAAAACGCTTAATTGTGTAAGCTATTTTAAATGCTCCGATTTAAAGCATATGTACGACTTTTTATGTTTGAATGAATTTGCCCAAATTTAGATATTAACTTCTAACAAAATCGGTTTAGAGGTGGTTTAAGACAAAGAACGATTTATTCAACAGTGCGAGTCGAAACAAAATAAAATTCAGCCTTTATTTTTAAATTTGAACTCCACGATGTTAAAAATCTTAATGTGCTTTAGTTTTGAATTTAGTCAAATAGTGTTTAATTGGCTTTAAACATCAAACTGATGACGGGTAATTCTCCAATTTTAGAAGGACGATTCCTACACTCACCGGTTATCACCTATTGTGCTAACATAAATCCGTGTGGCTTTTTTGGTTATGGATGCCTTGAATTAAAGCGTTGGAAGAAGCCCCGAAATTTGTTTCGAACATTAAAAATTATTTAGGTCAATTTAACCACCATTTAGTTTTTTAAATATTACCTCAATGTTTTAGTGATGCCTTTTTTGTTTTAACTTTAATCAAGTGTTGTTATACATTTTTACAATATTTTAGACCACAGATTCTTTAATGATTTATAAATCAATTATTATGTTACACTGATAGGACGAGAGAAAAGCTAAAAATGTTGAACTGTAAAATTGAAGTAACATAATATGAAACTTTAACCCCGTATAAAGTGTTTGCTGTTATGGTGACATTATTCTTGATTTTCTGGATACAGTTTTTTGCTATCAAAAATGGGAATGTTCTGTTTCTATTAAGTAAGTACACTTCATGATGATATGAGTACTTTCCAACAATTAACTTTGCTATAGTAAATTGTGAATATGTAAAATGTCGAAAAAATGAAACATTGTTATACAGGCTTCTTTAAGTATGATTTGTTGTCTTCGTTTCCTACCAAAAAGCAGTTTTCGGAGTGAAATCTGTGCTTAAGCCGATGTTGGCCTTTAAAAATTTCCAAATACACCCACTTTGAGTTAGGGGTCCCGCAACCCTCGAGCATTGATTAAGGGTCAAAACGGGGGTATTTGTTCCTCTACAAAATTTTAGCGAATAACTTCCCCTAAGCTCTTCCCACCATCGTAAAACACATAATTATGTCTTCATTTGCCACTCTCTACTAAGCGGCAGCTGTGAAGACTTTTAAACTAAAATTTTGATACGACAATTTATTTTTTTAAGCAAGACATGAAAAATGAGGAACACTTTAGAAATAAGAAAGCGGAACAAACGGGAAAAACGGTCAACTAACAAAAGCAAAACTGTTTACAGGTTTAAAAAGCGTGTCGCGGCTGAACTTTTTTAAATTATTAGAACCAAAATCAAATACTCACACTGACTAAGTTTCACCTGCATACTAGTTGGCACACTAAAACCGAAAAACCTACTGCTTACAAATATTTTTATACAGATGGACAGTCAGTTGTATCTGCAAAATCGTTACATTGTGTGGCCTTGCATTTCAGTTAATAATAAACACCACTTCATAGTACAAACCAATATAAATAGGATAACTCCAACACAATTGCAAACATTTAACCCCTACCACCTTATCAAGGGAAGAAAGTTCTTTTGGCAGGTTTGTTAAGCGACTTACAGTTAAGCTATAATAAATTTTTAAATCAAAATCACAGCTTTTGTAGGCAAAATAGGATGTAAACTAAATTTATGCATATGTTGTCATCCTAAACATTTGCTTGTGATAAAATTATTACAGATCAATAACGCAAAACGCTGACTGAAAAAAAATTCTGAGCGCTCAGTAAAAACCGCGTTAAATTGAATGCAAAATTTTGTAACGCATTCTTTACCCATGCCGATTTTTTACTTTTTCTTTATGAAATAAAATTTTAAAACGACTTATTATTGTATTAAGCACGTACTAAAAAATGAATAGCACTTCATTAATGAGAAACGGACCTAAGGGGAACAAATTCAAAATAACGGTCATTAAACCAGAGTGACAATGTTTTGCACGTTCAAATAGCTGTCGCGATTAAACTTTTTAAATTAATAAAACCGAAATATAATATTTCAAACTAGCACAGAAAAGCAATTGTTAACAAATTTTTTTACAGATTGACAGATCAATCTGCTAATCCTAACATTGTGTGGTCTTGTTTCCATTAATATAAATTACGACTTTATAGAAACAAACATATTTTTTATAAATAAGCGTACAATGCTAAATTTATTTCCAAACCCGAACAACTAGAACGGATTGTTTTACTTATTTTGTAGGTAAACAAATTTCACAATTTTTGTGTCACTAAAAGTTTAAAATGACGGCCTTTAAAAATTCACCACTTCGTTTGAATATAATTCTTTGCAAAACCAGTTAGTTGTTTAATAACTTTTTTTCCTGATGAGTTTTAATGCTTATTCATATTCAGTATTAATAACAACTATTTCTTTTAAATAAGGCTTACAAATGCTAAAATTTACTTAGTAGCGAGCAACTAAACGCAGAATTGTTTTAGATTAGACCGTTTAAAAAATTAATTTAAAAATAGAAATTCACAGCTCGGTTTTTTCTACTTATTTTAATGAAACAAGATCTATCGAGCCGTAGAAATTTTAATAAAGCTGTCCCTTATTCTGTACGTAGCAAAATTTCACTGGGAATTGTTGTGTCACTAAAAGTGTAAAACGACAGCCTTTTTAAAATTGACCGCTTCGTTGAATAAAATTCATTGCAACCAAAGCAGCCCGTTTAAAATAACCTTTTTCCTGATGGGTTTTTAATGCTACTTCATATTCAGTATAAATAACAATATTTCTTTTAAATAAGCTTACAATGCTAAATTTACTTTGAAAAGCGAGCAACTAAATACGGACTAGTTTCAGATTAGAGCGTTTAAAAATTAATTTAAAATTGAAATTTCACAGCTCTTTTTCTCCTTATTTTAATGAAAGCAAAGACCTATCGTGCCGTGAATCTAATAAAGCTGTCCCTTATTTTGTAGGTAGAAATTTCACAGGGAGTTTTTTGTCAGCAAAAGTGAAAATGACAGATTTTTTAAAAATGACCACAACGTTGATTAAAATTCATTGCAACCAGTTAATCGTTTAAAATAAACTTTTTTCCTGATGGAGTTTTAAATGCTACTTCATATTTGTATTTATAACAATATTTCTTTAAAATAAGCTTACAATGCCCTAAATTTACTTTAAAAGCGAGTAACTAAAAATACGGCACGAGGTTAAGATAAGACCGTTTAAAAATAATTTGAAACTTGAAATTCACAGTTTCAGTTTTTTCTACTTTATTTTAATGAAAGCAAGATCTACCGTGCCGTTAGAATTAATAAGGCTGTCCCATATTTTGTAGGTAGAAAAATTTCACTTAGAATTTTTGTGTCACTAAAGTGTTAAAACGACAGCCTTTATAAATTGACCGCTTCGGTGAATAAAATTTGATGCAATGAGTTAGTAAAGTTAGGGTAACTTTTTTCTCTCGTATGTGTTTAATGCTACTTCATATTCACTATTAATAACTATATTTCCTTTAAATAAGCTGACAATTAAATTTACTTTGAAAGCGAGCAAGTAAAATACGGACTTATTTCAGATTAGAGGGTTTAAAAATTAATTTTGAAACTTGATATTCACAGTTCGGTTTTTTTTACTTATTTTAATGAAAGCAAGACCTATCGTGCCGTAGAATGTAATCAAAGTTTTTCCATATTTTGAAGTATAAAATTTCACTGGGAATTTTTGTGTCATTAAAAGTGTAAAATGACGGCCTATTTAAAATTCACCACTTTGTTGAATAAAATTCGTTGCAACCAGTAAGTCGTTTATGATAACTTATTTTCCTGATGGGGTTTTAAATGCTGCTTCATATTCAGTATTTATAACTATATTTTCTTTTAAATGAGCTTACAATGCTAAATTTACTTTAAAACGCGGAGTAACTAAATACGGACTAGTTTAAGATGAACCGTTTAAAAATAAGTTTGAAACTTGAAATTCACAGTTCGGTTTTTTTCTACTTATTTTAATGAAAGCAAGACCTATTGTGCCGCTAAATTTCATAAAGCTGTCCCTTATGTTGTAGGTAGAAAAAATTTCAAAGGAGTTTTTGTGTCAGCCAAAAGTGTAAAATGACGGATTTTTTAAAATGACCACCAACGTTGAATAAAATTCATTGAAACCAGTTAGTCGTTTACAGATGACCTTTTTCTCTCTAGATGTTGTTTAATGCTACTTTCATATTCAGTTGCATATAAATGTTTTTTTAAATAAGCTTACAATTGCCAAATTTACTTTGAAAAGCCGAGCAAGTAAATACGGACTAGTTTCAGATATAGAGCGGTTTTAAAAATTAATTTGAAACTATGAAACTCAACGCTCGGTTTTCTCTCCTAATTTTAATGAAAACCAAGAAGCCTATCGTGCCGTCAGAATCAATACAAGCGTCCCTTATTTTGTAGTAGAAGAACTTTCACAGGGGTACTCGTATCAGCCGTTTTCTACAAAATTAAATACTAACACATATGCCTAACTTAACGAGCGGATTCAGAAC
>LJIJ01002151.1:0-30569 GCA_001718145.1 Orchesella cincta
ATAAGAAAAAATACTACATTCGCCCATCTGGTTTTCCAGTAGAAGAGATAAAAGAAATTTAAGTTAAGATAAGGTATGTACAGACAGAGCGTGTATTTTGTTGTTTATTTTAAAGCGTAGAATGATGAGAAAAGATAAAATTGGGTGTAGTCTTGACATGCCCCAGCTGTAATTTTTGATTTTTGTAGCGACCACTCCAACGAATTCTTTCTACAACAACCAATAAAAATCAAATTGAACAACAAAGGGAGAAGATTTTAAAAACGACAACAATTTTCTGTAATTTATTAGCGACTTTTTGAATTCTGATAAAATTATATAATAAAAACATTAGAAAGAAAATGCATACAAAACTTTTATGTTCGCTCATACCTGGGCTTCGGTAAATGAGATGATTGCTCCCGCATCTCAACGTGTAAACGATACACAACGTATATAAAATAAATTTGTATTAAAACTGTTATAAAAACCGTAAACAAATCCGCAAATGAATTTGTTGACATCAGAAAAATATACAGAAGGGTAACTGCAACAATCTCACAACCTTCATAAATCATCCAGACCTTGAGGAAGGAAGGCCTTTGCTGTAAATCAAAATGAAAAGGAGTTGCAGATGAAGGACTTAACATTTTGAGGTTTTTGTTGGAACTGAACACTTACCCTTTTTATCCCGTGAATTAACGCAGATCCCATAAAAGATGAATCAAAGACCAAACTAGAAGTATGACCAGAGCCACGGCTAAAATTGACACTGAAATATTTTGGAAAGATGAAGTTAGGATTTTGAATATTTAATTACTCAATTTTAGTCAATCAAGTCTTAGTTGTTAGCCTACTTATTGTGTCAACCGAATAGTCACGTAGTTCCGGATCTTTCTTTTTCATCTCTTCAACATGACACGTGTGTCATTTTCACTCATTGAACTCCAGCCTAGTCCTCCAACAATTGCTGTTAAGATGCCTATTGAGCTCACGATCTTTTTACCAATCATAATAAAAGGATATTCAAAATTCAAGTATATGAAGAATGAAATGTAATTGATAATAAATACTTTTGTTCAGAACGTTACAATTTCCAATATTCCAATGATGATGGCTCCAGTCCTCAAGGTCAGACAACAGCACGGATTAAACCCATGATTTTCCTTAATATTTTTTTTTGTGGAGCTTGACTTCTTAGACGTATTTAAACGACTTGCGCGTGACAACTAAAACTCTGGAAGGGAAGCTGCACTGTTTATGTCCCTTTTATACTACAAATGTAGAGACGTTCTTTAAGATTCATGGTATTTGTTTGTTTTCCAGTTAAGGATGATGACGATATGATACATAGTATGCATCATATGCAACAGACGAGCATATAATCGTAGGTACAAGAAACTGGTTCAATATTCCAAGTTTTTATTATACACTCCCAAAGCAAAAAGAAAGGTTGAATACTTATAAATGTCTTATCATAATCACACTGAGAGATTTGTTACAGGAGGTCAGCGTCATGAACTTTCGAATGCAATTCAACCAGCTAGTCATTTAGTATGCTGATGGTATGGTGAATGAATGATTTTACTTTTTTATTATTTCACCGAATAAAATTCATGTTGTTTCACAAATGTATGAAGGCAACTCATAAACATCATAAATGGCGAAGAAGCCTTCGTCCATTTTATTCGTAAGTTCTTCAATATTGGTTTATGAATTTGAAGTGAAGTTCGAATATTTAGAGCTTCTGGGCTTTAAATCAAATGAATCAAACTTTAAAATTGACATAATACTAGAAAACCCACGGTTAATTCCCATTTTAATAAGATGGTCTATTTAATGACCCAATCAATACTTATAAAAAATTAACATTATTCACTTCCAGAACACTTTAAATATTTCCCTAATACGAAAAAAGAGAGATATGCAGTTAAAACAGAGTATAATATAATCCACCAACCAAATTCAATGTTTATAGGTTTAGGATGTGGGTGCTCATGTATCACAACGTGTAAACGATACACAACATAATATTTATAAAATAATTTCCAATAAACCAATAGGGAACTCGGTGCGAAAGTTCTCTACAAATGTTGTATATAAATAAATAATGTTAATAGGAATGCTTGTTCAGAACTTTGCAATTTTCATATTCCAATGATCAAGCTCCAGTCCTCAACGTTAGACAGCGCACGTCAGATTAAACGCCACTGTTTTACCTGATCTACTGAAGTTTCAACGTCAGTCGCGCCACGCGGCCTGGTGCCGGATCCGAATACAGCTCGAGCTACATCAGCCGGATCCGGCCACGTAGCCGACCAAGCCCCAGCAGCCGGGTTGAAACAATAATAAAATTACCAGAGATGGTACATTTCAGCTGTCGCATTTGCACAAACGTATCAAACAGCTTAATGTATTGTGTTGTGTTGTCAAGAATAGCTAATTACTACAGTATATAACATGAACAATCCAATACGTAGAGCAAAAAGCACCAAATAGCTGTAGAATGCTCACGTATGATAGATAGGGACCACCTCTGGTGAGCTCGTTTTTCTTTAAAAATTTCTATAATGGAGTTCCCCCAATTCAATTTTCTCAAAATTGGATACATATGCTTTACAACCCGTAGAAACTGATAAAATTAAGCTCTTGGTGGTCGAGTTTGACCTTAATTAAATATAATTTATTTTAAGCCAAATGGCTGTTAACAGGGGTATCAACTTTTTTTCCCGACTGAATGGCCCGTACCCACCAGTGGCCCGATCCGGCTGTCAGGGCTTGAGCTGATATTCAGCCGGATCCGGCACCAGCGGCCGGGCTGGGCGGACTCAACGTGTTTCATGTCTTTCGCGGACAAGAGCTGAGTGAAACCGCTTAGATCTTTTCTATAACAAAAATGTCGAGAATGTTAACGGAAGTACAAGAAACAGCAAAGCTTGAATACCTGGAAAGTGGTTATCATATCCCCCATTGAGTTTTTTTGCAAGGGGTCAATCTCGTGAACTTGCGATATGAAAATGGAATGAATGAATATGAATATCTGAAAGTGGCTCAAATGAGTCTAATTTTTATTCTCATACCAAATAAAATTGATATCGTTTCTTTAAAATTGCAAAGAATCAAATGAAGCACACAAAATTTAATAATCGTAAGCAATACTTGGAACTTTGACAAGAAAGATACAAAAATTCATCCATTTTTACTTGAATTTGGAATGGATACACTTTTCAATCAAGTTTCAAGTTCGAGTCGGAAGCTTGGACTCATCATAGATGGTGAAGAAGCCTTCATCCGTCTTCTGGATCCCAGGGATCTTGTCCTTGAGGTAGGCGACGACCAGTGGCTTCAATCAAAGCTTTCTGCCTGCTCCTCGACCTCCTCGACGGTGGCATAGCCGCTTATAAACGCGTTCAGTTTGGTGGCGAGGTGGGAGTACACGAGCTCTTTAGGGGGTGGTGCAGTTGACCACCTGGGAGAGGAACTCGTCTTGCTGGAGGAGGTGGTGCTGGTTTTCCCTGAGAAAAAAACGAAAAAAGATAGGAAACTCCATCATTCATGATTCATTGATCATGATGTTTCTGACTCACATCGAAGCAAGAAAGATATGCTTCACAGGCTCAATATCCGTCCGGACCCGCTTCAGAGGAGGTTTGTAGTTGAACTTGGTGAGCTTCCGGTCCAAAGACATCAGCCAGTTCTCGGCGGCGTGCTTTTGATCAATGTTGTGGTACAGGATTTTGGTGTAAAACTGATAAAAAATGAGGATCATTAGCTGATCATCTTAGTTTGAATGGAGGAGATCAGTCCTGAGCGGAGGAGCAAGTACTTACCGGCTTCTCGTTGAACATGGTGGGATCATGAATGTGCCAAAACTTGTCGAGCAGCTTCTCATAGCTGGTTTTGCTGGGGTCAAACTCAATATCGACGACGGCGACGTGGTCAGCACTGAAAAACAGGAGGAGGATCATTGATTATTAACCATACTTCAAGAAAAACAGCTGATCATGATGATAAGGGACGTACAACTTATCTGTAAATTCTGGAATCATCTTCTTCCCCGTGGTGTAGCCCACTCGGGTCCGGATCACCCCGGGGTCGATGGAGAACTGAGCTTGAGGATTCCAAAATTGACCACAGGCGAAGGTCGCATTCTCTCCAGTGACGGGGAGGAACTCCTTGTCACAGTCGTTGGTGGGGGTGGGTGGATCCTCCTGGAAAAAGGGAAAGAAAAATAAATAAATGACTTCCCGAAAATTCTGGGTAATCATGAGCATTAGAACCTTTCTTCACCTGGTGGAAGTCGGAGTATTTGTTGATGTCAACTTTGGCCTTTCTCGAACAGCAGCCTCCCATAATTATCTGCTTCTGAGGATGGTGTCTATCGGGATGATGATAGATTGCTGATGAAGTACAGATCAAACTGGAAAAGAGTTATCACTTTCAATTTTCATTAGACTCCAGGTAAAAGGGAAAAGGGAAAAAAAGTTTTAGTCAACAATTTTTTTTAAATGGATGAGCTTAAATCCAATAAAAATAGGAGCTTGTATTGTATCATGGAAACTGAACCGAAGTCGTTGGAGAGGGTCGTCAGTGGGATGAAGGAACAGGAGGAGGATAAGAATTTGATAATGATGATTTGAACTAGATTAAATTACAAAAAACTCATCAGCTCCGGCATTATCATTCTATACATGATGAGTCTTGAGCAAAATGTTTGAGATGTTGAATGAAAAAAATGTTATTGTCTTTAAATAAAAAATAATTTATTGCAATCATTTATGTTGTCATGAGCAGCGGACCTGAACAAGGAACTGATAAGAATCATCGTGTTTCAATGATTTGTTTGACCCGAATAGCAACATGGAGGCGGGGCAATACTGACATAAAATGCTTTTATAACAAACTTTAGATGGCCCGTTTGAAGTTTCACAGCTGAACTTCAATATTTATATTAGTTTTCTTTCTATGAAAGCACAATTTGATTAATACGGGTACTCCTGATAGGAAAAACTAATATGACTGTACTTTTTTTAATTGGTTGCATTTCATTAGTTGTCAAATATCGAATAGCAGTTATTCAAATTAATATGAGAAGAGAAAGCATAACCACATTGAAGCTGAATGAAGTTGAATAATAATGTAGAAAAATTGCAAAAACTACACCGACCCCCAAGTGTAGAAAAGCTTTCACTTTTTTTGATGTGCAATTTAATGAGGGTCTCGCCTACCACAGGATAGACAGAAGTCGAAGGTAATTGCCAGATCTGGATTTTAAGCTGAACAGCTATGGAGGAAGACCACCCTCAACTAATGTTAAGGCGCTTTCCACCAATTGAAGTCGGTCAGCGAATTCTATATATATAAGGATTATTTTGTACTAAAAGTTTACATTTGGCAAACACCTTTGCTTTAATACAGTGTTTTTAAGTTTAGATAAAACTACCAATATTTTTAATGTTTAATGTTAAATGTATTCAGCCTCATGTTGATGCATAGATATTGTAACAAATTTTAACTATTTTCCACATCTAGCTAAATTAAACGGGTTCATATGTACATTGCTTTACATGTTCGCAATGAGTCTCAATAGCTTGTGTATTTACTAATTCAGATATGATGTAAATGATGATGCAATGATAAATGATGACCTCAGTGAGGACTCCTTATTGGTTACAAATCATAGAGGTCAACAAGAAAAATTAACACTTCCTGACAAAGAACCAAAGAAGTGCAACGAATATCAAACTTAGTTTACAAAATAAAAACAGATGAAAATGAAATATTGTACTATTTTAATCATTTGACAAAAAGCTTTATTCATAATAACCCTTTATCAACTATCTATCTATCTAAGCTATTGTAATGAAAAAAGTACATATACAAATCCACATAATTTAGTCTTAAGATTAGCAAGATATCAAGACTGAGCACTCTAAACAGTATGTTTCTCCGTTTTACTTTCTCTCTCCGTTGATTCCATGCTTATTTCTTCGACGTATACGTAACGCGCTTCTTCTTCAGACCGGAACGTAGATTTAAGTAAGAATCCACACTACAGCTACTGCTTGATGGGGATGGAACAAAAATCCTTGAATCACTGGAGGTTTGTGCAGACCTGAAAGAAACAATATATTAAGAATGCAACTATTTCTGCTAAAGCCAAGAAAAATTTTGATTCAATTATATTTGCTCAAATACTAAATTTACCAAGGTGTTTCGTATCCGACGTTCTCGTTTGTTGCTGTTCCACCTGGAGTTCCACTTGTAAGAACGGATACGGAAGAATCACCTTCCGTTCGCCTTGAAGTTCTGAAGGCGACGGCATGGGAGTTGCACTATCCTGTTGATACTCAAGATCTTCATTTTGACGTGCTCGTAAACCCACAACTTCGGTCTTGAGCTGTTCCAACTCCTTCCAAACAAGGTTCTGGAGAAGCGCAAAGTCATCAAAGCGTTGTATGAGTTGATTCAAGCCACCCAAAATGTTTTCGGGCAGTTTTCATGGTCTCTACGTCGTTGCGGTTTGCACGGGTCAGTTCCGTCAATTTTGCCAACTTCCTTGAGACTAGCTCGGACAACATATTCTTCAGCTGCAGCATTGTCTCCGGTCCAACTTCCGTCGCCCCTTTGAGGAGGTTCGGATTCACTTGTATTTGTACTTGCATATGAGAGTTGGAACTTTGGCTGCTTTGCATCTGAGGTAGAACACCTGGAGCGATTCCATTTGAAGTTGATACTGAAGCTAGAAATGGTGGTGTTCATTTATCTTCTGCTTCAATTGTTCAATACTGATTCACGTCTGCCGGTGAGCATCAACTTCAGAAAGAAACTGAATATCTGATCCTACATCTTCTTCGCCATTCTCCATTGCATTTTCAGTCTGATACTCTTCAGCAGCGACACCGGGGTTGTTCTTTTCAAAACGACTCATCTCCGAACTTCCAGCAACAGCTTCTCCAGTTCCACCCGTGCTCATCTCAAAACTCATTTCAGTAACGTTTTGGGTAGTTTTTGAACTTTCTTCATGGTTTTCTTCTTTCCAGGTCTTTGACCACTCTAGAATTGCACGCCAGCTTTTCCCACTTCTTTTTCTTCCAGAAACTTGTGATGACCACTGTTCTTCCTTTTACGTCCCATTTTAAAAGAAAAATGATTTGACAATTTACACTTAATCAAAATGTGTTTTTTTAACAACAACGCTTCAAAAATTTGGAGGAAATAAACTTCTTAAAATAACTTGCTCCTTCAACAAATTTTCTTCACAATACGTGTGCCTTAAGTTGAATGAATGTTGTCCTCTTTCCGTGTATGAAAATATCTGTGACTTGCCTTCCGAGTTAACACAGGAAGATAAATGTCGTAATGAAACGAGAATGCTCATAATTGAAGCGTCTACACGTATGTGTTTAGTCCGGTCCGTTCAAATGGCAAACGTAGCAATTACGCAAAAGTGGATTATTGTTTTGCATGGACTGTGAATGCTTAAGCTACCTCCTCAACAAATTCAGTTTTCAGTGCTGACGACGAGAAGACCGTTTTCGAAGTTATGGGCTTTCCTTTGAAATCCCCATTGGGATGATTGAAGATAACCTATCAGTGAGTAGTATTTTGCGATTAATCTTCTGTATACTAACTTAAGCAAATGACTGCGTTTGTTGTATGCGAATTTTTGCGAATCTTAAATTTGCTTATTCAAATTTGGATGATCTGTAACAATCTCAAACGGTCAAAGGAATACGATGTCAAATGGAAATTTCATAGTACAGACATAAAAAATGACACGAAATCAGTCAATAATTATGGCAAGAAAGAAAATAAGAGGATAACAGGATGATTGGATTTTATTTTTCGGACATAATATTTGATTTAAACTCGTGCAGATGTTAGTTTGGAATAAGTTGATGAGTCGTCTCATTCCTAAAATATAGTTGTTAAAATAATTTATATTATAATACTTTCAGGGTAGTACCTATGATTAGTAGCTCATATCTCACAATACCCCGAACTGAAGATTAATACCTGACCAACTTACACTATAAAGGAGTCTTTCAGGGATATCTTTCCACGCTTGTTCAGGAATGCAAATTTTCAATTAAAATGTCTTACCTCGTTGGGCCTGCTTAATTCTTCATTGAAGTTCTCAGTCGGAAAAAAGTTCCAATGGATTTTACATACCAAACGTTTCTCAGAGCAAGAATCATTATGTTTACTCTTCCAACCTTTCTTTCTGCATGTAATGTCAAGAATATGAAAGGAGTACTAGGGCTACTCTAAAAACTATAATTTTATAACCTTCTTTCTCCATTTCTTACCAAGGCACACAGCTAAAAAATTTAATGTTGTGATACCATTATTTTCTATCAATTTCAGGAGTTTTGTTGCAGGGTTGGCATTATGTTTCCTTTTATTACCCTTCCTTTAGAAAAACATGACGATGTAGCTTGACAGGCAGAGCATAGCTGAACTATGCCGCTTTGGGCTCTTGAAAATTTACAGGCAAAGCCTGTTGTTTTCAACTTTTATTCATTGTTGTAACATATAAACACAATTGAAATGATAAATAATTTATTGCAGTTATCAAAATCGAAAAATCTAATTTCATCATATTCAAATATGTGAGGGTTTGTGCTGCTGCAGAAATTTAAAAAAAGACTATTAATACATGCAACCTATATTACATTGGAAGTATGGATTCCTTCCTGCCAAATGCCAATTTCAGGAAGCATAAAAACTGAGTATTTGACGAAGCTCATGTTGATTACACATAACTTTTCTTAGAATTTTATAGGTACTGCTTCACTTGTTGTGCAAACTGAACAAGCACCTAGTAGCAGAGTTGTCCCTGGTAAAAGAAGAAAAATGCATGACGCATGGCTCAAAGCATCGTGTTTCAATGTGGAGAGAAACAGCGACGTGGCGTGAGGCGAAATAGAACTGAGACAGGTTTCATTGCATATCCATGATTGACATCCATTCTCAAACAATATTTTCTGATGTTTAAAGTTTCGAGTACTTGCAAATCTAGAAAGTGGCAGTGCTTCATATATTTCCAAATATCACAGTAAAATATTGTTAGATACTCCAGGGTACCCTGTGTGAAAACTGATTCGTAAAACAGATTTCTTACCTGATTAATACAGTTGCAGTTTTAGATTTCACATTTTACAACATCTGTAGAAATGGATAGGTCGCAGCAATCTTGTCAATTTAACCTCAATCCCCCTAATGCAAATGCTATTGATGATCAACTCCAACAACATCGAGAGCTTCAGCAGCTGCGGCAATATTATCACGAGGCCGAGGATGTAGATGAGTTTGAAGAAGAGCTCGATCAACAGCAACATGGAGAGTGTCCAGATGAGCAACAATACCAAGATCAACAATTTGAAGAGCAACGACAACAAGGACAGCAAGAAGAACAACCCTTCGACCAGTGGAATCATCAACAAATTCAGGGTCAGCAACAACTTCGACAAATGCCTTTTGAAGCTGAAAGATGTGTCCAAGACTTTCCTTTGTTACCCTTCAATCCTAATCCAGTCCATGTTAATTCACAGGGAAATGGCTCCAATGATCTTGCTCAAAATATGGAAGCCCACAGATATCCACCACACCATGCTGCTTTGTATGTTAATCCGCCACAACGAACACCATCAACCCCACCGTAGAAATCAAACTTTTCAATCAGCCGTAAAGAGATGATCTTGTTAACACTTATCTAACAATAAAATAGGTAGTAGCTCATCGGCATTTCGTCCGGTTCAACAAACACAATGTCAAACACGTCAAACACGTAACGCTCCGTTAGTGAAGCTCAATAGCCAACTTGGGATTGCGGATATGGGTATCCATTCTCATGAACTTTCTCCTGCTGAATATTATGCATCAGGTAGGCGATTGCCAATATCTTCCGTAAGAACATCAGCACCTTCTGACATTGGCAATCGCAACATGTCTTTGCAAAACATGCATGCACAAAGCATGAGAAGAGGTGGGATTTCCACTTCTTCGAACATTGACCCAACAGAACCTCAACCAGCACCAAATACAGCTGCAACTATTTATTCCAAAAATGTTGAGGAAACGAGGATTCCAAACGCCCAAAGGAAAATCAGGAGACCTGTTGCACAACCATTTCCAATCGTTCCCAAGAACACCAATCCGGGAGCCCAAACTATGGTGAACACACGTTGCGATATCCCAACACCACAGCCACTTGACTTTTCACTGAAAAGACAAGATTTAGCTAACAAACAGAATTCCCTTACCAAAAGACTGTCCGGAGAGGTTGGGGCTAACGAAGCGGCTCCACATTTGTCAAGAAACAAGCGTGTACGATGGCGAGATGAATCCAATGAAGTGGCTTCGTTTGCAACTGTAGCGCAAATGGACCAAATGACAAATCAACCGTACACTGCATCTGGAAACGGGGACGTGGTATACATAGGGGAAGTAGAGCAACAGGAAAACGTCCACAACAATGGCGGTGTTGGAAACAGAAACTTCAAAGCTGGATTGAATGTTCCTATTTCCAGACCCCATCAGCAACCAGGTCCCAGCTATCAGGTCGGGAAGGTTAACATGGTTCAACGTCCGCCCAAAGAACGAACAGATTGGAAACGTGCAGATTTGCCTAAAAACAATGAGATTTTCAATACTGAAGAGAGCAGAGCAAAGTTAAGTCTCCAACGGCCGTTCCTCATCAAATGAAGACTGCTAAGGCATCTCAAACTCCCAAAGGTTTAACATTCCAAACCAGCGATGGGGGTTACAGCGACCTGCTTCTGACCAAGCTGGAAGGAAACTACATGAACTCAAGGAGTCTCGTTTTTTAAACAAAGAAAATTGTCTGATGACCCCATTAAAATTTCTGAGGTATCTTTGTCAAAACATGGAAACCGGCATGCACTTGGAGAGTTTTCGGTTCTGGCTGGGGCCGGTAATTGGACTTCAATGCAGAACTGAAATATTTGCTGGCAGGTTCTGTGGTGAGCTCTTTTTAATTTCTTCACGTCTTTACAATGAATTTGTATACAGCATTTTCCAACTTTTCCGTGTACCTTTTGATTTGTCAGGAGTCGCACATTCTAAACATAATGTATTGAGTAAAGATCTGGCGGCTGCTAATCTTCTGGAGAGAATGTGGAATTATTTCGAAATTCAAGGCTTCGATTCAAAATATGCCGTTTTCCCGGTAAAAGATACTTTAAAGTGGTTCCGAAACTGAAAAAATTGTGCCATATCCACAACTTGGGCCTAGTTGATAAAAAAGTTGATGATTTGAAATATGCTGACTATTCAATTACACCAGGGCCACGATTCCGTTGCATTTGCAAAGTGAAGAATGAACAAACTGTTGGTACGAACGAATTTCTTCATATCATTTTTTCACTTCATTATGTAGGATATTGTTTGAGCCGTTTATACATATGCACTCCTGTCTTAATGCATTTCAGTTCTGATTGATAACAAAGTTTGTGGAGAACAACTTGCAGCTGTGGAAATGTACAAGCATCTTACAGATCCGATGAAAGGAAACCTTCCACCATTAGTAGACGTCCAACTCCAGGATTATTTTGCAGTTGGGGCGAGTGCCCAACTTTGACTCAGATATTTAGTGAACGGGGTTTAATTCCAATCCTCCTGAAGGCAACGTAAGTAAAGAACTATAGTAAATTTATATTGTTTTGTAAATGGCGTGATGAATGATTTCTGTATTTCTGACAGAAACTAGAGTGGATGTTGGAATATTTTGTGACAGATGCAGACATAGATAGCTGCTCCATGACCCGTCCAATTCCACCAGTTATTTGGACAACAACGGCATTTGGGTCAACGCTAATGATAAACTTGAATATAAAATAAGGTTGGAGGAAGCAGCAAAGATGACTTCTCCTGGTATGCGAACGTATCCTGACATAAAACATCCCATGTAATGTTTTCAGGTTCATGAAGTAGTTTCAGTAGAAAAGATGATGGATGGTTTTCTAATTTTAACAATCATTTACAATTGTTTTAGTAATCTTATTTACAGTTTCTATACACGTGGTGGGTTGAATTTGTTCATTTTTAACCCATGAGTTTAAACCCTGTGAAAAATAAATGTATCAATAATTCACTACGAAAGCAAGTGTATTTTGTGAATTAATAATAATAAATCTCTACTCAAACTTTACTCAATACCTGATAAGCTGTACAATTATACTTGAAAAATGGAAATAAAAGTGAAAATAAATTCTTGAAAAATCACACGATACCGTGAAAAACGTTATTAATTTGCATTTGTACAAGGTTTAAACGGTGTTTTTATATATTGTGTTATGAATATTATCACATTCAACATTAGTAATCTGTATCATCATAACCAAATGGATAAGTAAAAAGAAAAACGTGGATGCACCACATCTATTTTAAACATTTATTACGCCTCGTATCGTAATATTTCAATTTTTAAATATTCCAAAGATTGAAGGATTTATGAATTTAATTACGTACGTTATCAATTTCGTTTCATATTTATTAATAATAACTATGCATGAGGTGATATAATTGATATTGCATACTGAACATCGTTGTGTAAGTTGTAATGAAGCTTGAGTGATGAGTAACTCGATTTTATTGGTTATGGTATGTACATATTTTAAGCAGTAAGCACAACATCAGTGAATACCACTACTTAGTAATTAGTTAACATATGCCGATAAATTCAGTCGCACAGAGTACGGAGGACAAAAATTAAAATCGCTGTTTTGACTAGAGGTATCAATTGCATAAATAACACAAAATTTGTTTTAATACAAAATATTGTAAAGGATGAATGATAATATGTTATTGAAGAGCTAATCCATAGGTGACTGATGTACTTGAAGTCTGCTATTATGTCTGAAGAGGATTTTAATTATGCTGATATTTGCTACCATTTGGCTACGTCGCAACCACGAAGCCTTGCAGATGGGGCTTATTGGTAACGGCTTAGCTAAATCATGTCATGTTTGTCGTTTATGCGGTTTTAATTTTAATGACTAGAAGGGAATGAAAATGATAACTAGATTTCTCAGACACCCCTGCTATTCAATTATTAAACTGATCCGAACCGAATTTTTTTGCAGGAGAAGGTATTAGCAGGATGACAGATTCACATAAGCAAGTTGTTTTATAGTTAATATTGCTCAATTATATGTTTATGGTGCAACTATCTACATAGCCGTAATTTTGTAATATCACGTTGAAATTAAAGATGATGTAGAGAGATCATCTAATTACGGGTAAATTGGTTTCTTTGAGATTGTGTAATAAATATTACGCAATCCTTCTAAAAACCCTTGTGAGATTTACACACCGTGTCATTTCAGTTCCAAAAGTTTGCAAGTCTCCCTCTAGTCAAGTCTAGGTCTGGATTCCAGACTCTGGAAGGCAGTATTCAAGTGACAAGGACGTCAAATAGACGGGAATTACCTTGAAACTTGAGCAGTCCCCGCATAAACTTAAAATCTTCGATAAACCTTGCAATTATTATGTTTTTGCTACTTCGAGAGATTGATACAAATTTTTAAGAGTTTTCCTTATCGTTATGGGTAGCTTGCTTTCATCTTCTTGGAATAATTTTGGAACACTTTTCTGTAGCTTTTAAATGTACGAAGTATTATCAGATTGAATGCTTTAGTGTCATATTTTGCATAGGTACCAGTTTACCTTTTCAAAAAATGAAGTCTCAGATGCATGTTAAAGAAGGAAAAACCATCCTGCTGTAATTAATATTTTGTTAGATAATTGACGCGTCGAAGTTAATTGCGTCTCAGATTTTGGGCTATTAAGGGAATTGTCTTGTATAACAGTTGCTTTGCGGCATACATTATCAGTAGCCATTAAGCGAGGTATAACATATTAAATACCGCTTTATTACGTTACATTCTCTAACAATTATTGCTGATGATGCAATAACCGTGAAAAATGCTGTCTTCTTGCATAGCTCAAGTTCAAGCAGAAATCAGTTTACAGTTAAACTATCACGTCGTACCAAATCAGCGAAAGTTGAGTAAGAGTTACTTCTGAAACAAGACATATTGGTATATCGTAAGTTAAACTACTGAATAATTTATCAAATTATGGCATTGTTTGAGCTTAGCCAATAACTACAGTATAGGTTTTTACTAAACTGTTTAAAATACGGTTTCAGATTTACAAGCCTACAAGGTTTATGATTACTTTATCATTATCAACGGCACCTCGCTAGAGTTTCTACTGTCTAGGACAACTATTAACTAGAACACTGAATAAAATCAACCTCGGGTGAGTATGTATATAAATATTTATTGGTTTCGTTTATTTATTTCGTATTTAATGAAGAAAACAGTTATTTATTGATAAAAACCAATTTTTCATTGTAGTTTGGGTCCCATTTATCAACGTTCTTCCTTTGTATAACGTTTAAAAATGGAACCTGCATCAAAATCAGACTATCAGAGATTTGATGGGGCACGTGAAACGCTTACGCACTTGGTAGATCTCTTCACTACATGGATAACCTATTTGGGTTACAACAGTCGTTGGCACTCACTTTTGAAAGGTTAATTCTTTCTTTCTTCACATACAAAATCATGTATTTTATAGGAAATGATTTGAGATGAAACCGAGCTTGATTCATGTCTTGAATTATTTCATGGCTATTTATTTTCGGTAGTAACTGCATTGAACAGATACATGAAATGCAGGAAGCAATATTGTTTCTATTTTGAATTCATTAGACCTTTCTTCAACATTACAGATCCCCACCCTGGAATCCGGTGGCAGAACTTCAGTCTCCAAAGACAAGAGCACAAATCCTACTTCGTCGACGATGTCGCTTTTTGGGTTTTTGATTTCAACGAATTCCTCTGAGGTGGAATAATTTCTTCAACTGTGAATGTCTGGTCACAGAGTTTCACCTACCAAACAACCCTTCCAACAACGCCAATGTAGGTCCACCTCAGCTACTATCGCGGGACGTTCAGTTAAGTAATAGAAATGTGTTTCGTCACAATAAGCTTCACTTTAACAGTTGTAATCTAAGCGGTATCTCTATCATCATCATCATCACCATCACCAGAGCTATCACGAAAATAGCCCTAAGAAATGGCTTTGCAAGAATATGTTTAGTACTTAAATTTATAGCATTTACATCATTGGTTTGTACACTTTTAATACTATTGCGATTAACAATGTAGTTAACTCGCGAATACTTTTTAACTATGTGAACATTGGTGACAAGCGTTTGCAGTTACTAGTTTATATTATATTAGTGGCATTAAGAATGTTTAGTTTTGTGATACCGTGTTCCCTTTTATATTTTTCCGTCATATTATCTGGCTGAAAAACAGCAGAGATAATGAAGTGTAAATCTAAAAACCCATCACGTAGTTAAAAATTTGATCTATAATTGTTAAGTTTGACACGTTGAAAAAGTAGAACAAGGTAACTGTTTGAACTAGACTGTCGCAGTTTTGTTACAATCGTTTTCTATTTACTAGACACAAGATCATAAATGAAGAATTGTTATAATTATTTATACGCAGAATATTTAAAGGTGTTCGCTTTTTTTTGAAAATTAGTTACAATATAAATAAGTCACTACAGTCATAATGTTAATGATTATAGTCGAAACATGAATAGGGTAACTTGCCTACATCGTACCTGTATTCGTATTGAGTTGTAATATGAACACAGACCTGTGTTCGTACATGCAAGAGTCCATTTTCAAAATCGAAATTAGTATGCTTGACGTTACAGCAGTAGTTAGGTTCTGAACGTAACAATGTGTTGTAAAATTCAATGTAATTTAAAGCTCATTCGTTACCAATAGTTAATCTTTTCATTTTTTCTTAAGGACCAAATGGTTCTCAACAATGAAGGAAGCACTTTAAAAAACTGCATACAATTAGATATCGCCGTTTTATTTTAGTTTAGATCTCAAGATCTAAAGGATCTGACGAGTTTAATAATTCCTTTAAAGGTGCACAACATGATGTAACCAGTACGAATTCAGCTACCTGACCTACTTGTTGCTGGAAGTTACACATTCCATACGTTATTTTATGTTTGTGATGAATATATTTGGAAATGAATCATACGTACGACGAACTTCTAATTGGTTGCTGCTGTACCTGTGTGTTTCAAATTCCAACATTAAAAAACTCTTTATGATATTCAGCAGAATAGGAGAAATACATTTTAAATGTCAAGCATTGGTTCTATTTAAATTTAGAATAGTTTAGGTACTTTAAGGTTGAAATGGGTTGTATAATTGAACAGTTATCCTATCATGCATTTTCAGGGATCTCGGTATTGAATTCAATTTTACAAAATATGTTTAGTATCGTCACATTAGCAAAGGTAATGCAAATTTGTGTCGTTTAACAGAGAAAATAGAAAGTAGGCATGTTGCTCGTTTTTAAGACCAGTGAAGAAAGTGCACATAGGCTCTTCATCATCCTCTTTATTTCCGGCAACTTCAACAACACATATGTGCTTAAAGTGCGAAAACGACCCCCTGTATTGTTTAGTGAGTAAGAATTGTATCACAAATCAATAATTTGCAATAATTGTAAATGCATGGAGCAACAATGTATGTTTCTTTTTGCTTTGTGATAGCAATTTTATCAAACTTTAGCGTGCATATAGTTACAATATCTACCATGTTTCCGGTAAGAATTTAATTTTGTGGTGTGTGTGACAATGACGCTGTTCGAATACACTCACTTCTTTTAGGACAGCTTAGTTTAACCAAATAAAAAAGTACATACTTAGATTTAAGCAAATTAGCATGGAAAGGTAGTCCTTGCTGATTTCCATGCATTACTTCACAAAAATGATCGCTGATTATATGATTTTACAGGCTTGATATTCCTACCAATTCTTTCATTATATTTTTTGTTTTATCAAGAAAATCCTATGGTCTCCCAGAACTGAAACCATTTTATTAGCAAGAAGGTGCGTTTATTTTATAATAACATTCCATGGGTTTAGATAGGTATGCTTATTTTGTATTTAAAATTATCATATATGCAGTGCGTTGTACATTTTCTATTAATTTTTGTGTATGCATTTTTTCCGAATCATTCCGTTTGGTTGTACGAGCATACTTATTCGTATTAGCATAAACGTATGAAGTATCTATCAAAGTCGTTAGAGAAGTTCCAACAGCTACATGCACTGATTTCATTAGTTAGCTCAAAAAACTAAAATTGAGTTGATAAAGCAGTTAAGCGTAGAAAAGAAAGCGTAGCTTTTACGGCTTCTGTACTCATAGCACTTATTTTATTATTATGTAGTTTAAGCCCATCACGAAATTTTTCAATTATTAGATTTCTGTAGTCAGACGATAGCTATGCCTACCTTTTGCTTGATTGTTTGAACAAAAATTGTTAAATGAAAATACTACTACTTTATTTTCAAGCCCTTGATGTTGATTGAATGTGAATGTCAAGGTAAGATGTATACACAATTCATTTCGTTAAAGTCAAGCGTTAAATCTAAGATAAATGGGGTTTCAACAAGAGAGCCTATTGCTCCATCCTATCAGGCAAAGCACTTTGTACTCAGACACCGTAATTGAAATACAACGTCTGAAGCTAATTATAAATACAAAGAAAGTGTCGATTTCAGTAACGTATTGTTATTCTCTGAATAATTCTACAAGTCGACGTATAAATGTAAATGAAATAGAATCCTAGTTTAAAATGTAAGGGTTTCGAAAGGTATTCGGTTGATCCTTGTGTTGGGGTTATAAAATAATATGGGGTTGTCCATTAGAGGATGCAGTATTGATTTAGTATACAGTTGAGGATGTTTGATAATATGATGCACTCATACTAATTAACGTGATAATAATGATGATGATGATGACACTTGTTAAATGTGGTAACACCTGTTAAATTTTGTTATGAGGGAGGTTTGAATTGATTATAAGCTACATTAAATTTAGAATTAAATTCAGTTCAATTTTGTAATAATTTGCAGTATGTAAATAAACTAATAATTTGTTTCAACATAACTTTATGTAACTTTCTGGTTTACCATGTACGAATATTTTTCTGTAATTCATGTGCTATGAAAATGATATGTACGTTTTCAAAGTTTCTTGTAAAATAATAAAAGGCTGAAAAAACACTGTCATATTTTGCAGCCCCAAAAAAACTTATTTCTTTGTTTTCATCAGACTTACGACTAGTTACAGCCCATCAGGTTTTGCAGCCTCAGCAAAAGTTAGTTAACCTTAAAAGTGGATTCGAATTGATGCAGTGAAATACTATTCAGTTTTGTAAGCAACATGATATACATATAGGCTCATACTTTCATTTGTTGGAACATCGACTTTCATTCTTTGAAAATTTATGTTATGCGAGTCCTTGGTTTCAGATGCGAAATTTAGATATGCTACTTTTATGTAAAATTTAAATATATTAGTTCGTTACTAACGGAGCTCACGGTAGTTCGATCATAAGAAATATATTAGTTTGAAATATCTTTACGGGCTTTACAAGATGGTTCATTTTTGATGAACAATAAGACAGAAGGCTTACATTTCAACCTTCAAACACCATTTATTTAGTTTATTTCGTGGCTATCTGATTAAGTTTCACGACGGCCTTAACCTACATCATTTTATTTGTTAAAATATTTCATGAAAAAATCGAAGCATGGCGACGACAGGCTCTTCAATATGTAATAATCAATTTCTAAACAAATTCAACCTTATTCAGTTACGTCTAACCTTGTAATGGTTTCACAATCACTGTACACAATAGGTAAGTTTCTATTCCATTTTTTAATTAACCGTTTATAGTTCTTCTGTATACGTCTCATGTTTCATTGTATGTAAAAATTTCTTAATTTTCATACTGCATCAACAGTATCGATGTAAGCAGCTTATTATCATCATTTTATTGCAGTACCAACCCGTATTCAGTTCGGTCTTTGTGACATCTCCGCTTGCATAAAGTTGCCGTCCAATGAATTTGCAGAAATAAGTTTGCAAACGTTGACAAAAGCACTGCTCTAAATGCAACCCCACCTCGGTTCAAGTGTTACCCATCAAAGCTTAAGGTACGTAAAGGACCCATAGACATTTATATAAACTCATTGGACCTTTTTTTTATGTGAAACGGTATTTTACAATTCCTTTTATTTACTTTTCCAGATTTGTGATTAGCCGTTGTTAATTTCCATTCCATTTGCGGATGATTGGCTATTTCTTTGCGAGCATATGGAATTTGGAAGCCCAAGCAACTGATTTCAGTTTGCCTTATTGTTTAAATTGTAAAAACTACATCTTAAGCTTCATATTTAAATAGATTTTATTTTACTACCAGGCGGTTTCCCACTCGAATGTAATTTGCTATGACACTGCTTCAAGACTTTCGGAGCTTCACAAGAGCAAATTCATATGCTTTCTTCAGGTATCCACCTTGATCATTTATAATTACATAGTTAAGAGAAACTCAAACCTTTAGGCCATTGAGTTTGGTTAGAAAAATCAGTATACTGGCCTTGAATTACGTCAATTTTATATACATTCGGTATTCATACGCAATATCAAGGACATAACGATTTTATTAATTCCTTTCTTTGATTTTGTCATTGCTCAAACAGTTTCATTCTTTTAACTATTAACAATGGTTTCGGCGAACCTTTTACGACGTGATGCAATAGCTACATTTTTGCACATCAATTGATGACTATAACTTTTCCGTTTACGTCAATGACAATATATTTGGTTTTCTTACCCACAGTTTCTCACCTCATGCAATCGTGTAATATTGGGCAATAAGCAACGTAAGGTATTAGTTTTTGCCTGGTACACATATATTTAATTTACTTTTTATATGATGGAAATTCACGCACCAGTTAATTATCTCTTGCAGACTACCAGAGCTCAGAGAATGAGTTCAGTTTGAAGCTGTAGCGTAGTCTCGGGTCTACAGGAAACCTAATTTTTACGGTGGTGATTATTCTGTTCTGTGATGCTGCCCTACGTATGTTTAAAATGTTTTCTAAGTACTTTCTTTGTGCAAACATTTGACTTTCTAATGTATCATGTCATGTTTGCTACAACAGGGATCAAGAGGATTTGGACAAGGTCAACAACTCCTCCATTCCATGTCGTTTGAGGATAAAGTTCTATTCACAAAGTTACAACCCATCTGGATCTACTTTCACCCGATTTCTCATATATGATTTTCTACTTTCTATACTTTTTATTGCGAAAAGGATTCGTTTATAATCTACAGGTAATAACTTTTGCTACTAAAAGTGTAATATCGGCTGTAGATTTGGTTTACTTGAAAAACTAACAGTAATATCTTTACACGTTTAACTTTTAGCATCGGAATTTGTACTGGACTCCAGCCTGAGCAATTGGCGGATGGAACTGCAAAAATCCCCTACGTCCATGCTAAAGTAAGAAATGCAATTCTATTGTATAGCTACTCCAGTTACTGCGTTGCTAATCTAAGCACATTCAAACAATATCATCACGCAGCATTCGTTAGTGCTTTATATAAATCTAACCAGCAAATTAGAATAGGTATGTCCTTTCACACCGACGTCAACATAGTATGTATGTGTCGTAGAAAATTATAATTATTAAACCACATTAGGCATATATTTAATAGCCATAACCAAAAGCGGTTGACTTAAAATAACTTATTGGTTTAAATTTGTATGTCGTAGTACATAATTTTGTTTGTTTAAAAAATTAGCATTTTAAACAATGACGTACTAAACTCAGTTTGTAGCAATCTTCATAATGCTTTAATTAGCACAACAAGCAACCATCGAGTATTGCTAGTATTTTACACTATAATATTAAACAATTTTGTCATGTTAATTTTAGCTAGAAACTATTTCTTGAATAATCCATGCGGAAAAACAATATTTGAATTGTTTAGTATAGATAACGTAATATTTAGAACATACATTACTTGCTACAATGTAAGAGGCAATCTAAAATGTCAAACATAAAAAATTGTTTTATCTTGCGTACTACATATTGTAGGATGGTTCTTACTGAATTTCGAAGTGATTGCAATTGTTCGTATCGCAGATGATAGTACAGGCAAATAGTTCTGTATTTAGTTGAGAGAAGTTATTACAGTTCAATGATTTAATTAGTGAAATAGTAACTAGGGCATGGTAAGAAAATGTCAAGGTTTGTATTCTTCGCTCTCGCTTCACATTCTTGATATTACGATACTGTAAATCATTTTAGCTGAAAACTCAAATGTCAAAGCGTAAATGAAACGTAAAACGTGTTGAGAAAAACAATAGATTGGATAAAGTTTTACTCAATTTCAAACCATTTCATACTTGAGTATCGGAAACGGTCAATCATCCACAATGTATGTGGTTATTTGAACTAGAAAAAGGCCAGAAACCGTCTAGAAATGTCCAAATTAATTTATGTGAAAAAGTTTCACATCCGCTGGAAGAAATATTCTTCTGCTTAAAAATACTAGGAGAGGATAAAGTAATCCCATTAACCGAATTATACTCTACGTTAGCAACATTTGTTGATGTTTATTTGGAACGCAAACACTTGTACTTGCACAATGTACCACAAACAATGCTTGAAGCAGTGTAGATACAAATATTGAAGAATTGGGGAAGACTAGCTTGAAGGCTTCGTTGTGAAATCTGAGTGAAAGTGAAATGTGTACAGTTTCGCTTATGATAATTTAAACCTGGCTCGCTGATAAAGTTCCAGTGCACACTCATTCAATGTTTGTTTTACATCTCACAAATCCACACGTATCTAAAAAAATCTTAGGCAGGCGTATTTCGTTTTTATTTAATTAATATTTTGGTTTTAGATCGGGTTTAATACGAACACATTGGGGAATTCACCTAATATTCCTGCTCTCGTTGAAGATAAAATCTGAAAACGTTTCAAACTGAATGTTTCATTTCTTAATCCCAACAGTTAAGCACTTTGAGAAAGTACTGATTGAAAACTATTGTCTTCTGATACTTTCCTCTTATAAAGGCTTAACTTGGTTACTCGTAATTATTAACGATTAGCTACGCTTGTAGGCGCTACTTATGTAGCATAATCAATATGGAGTATGGACTTTTTAGTAAAGTAAACTAAACAAAACTGATGAAAGGACACATATTTTCTATTGAATGTTGATAAAAGAGACAACTATTTAGTTCTAAATCTACTCCTTATTTGAAGGCATGCATTTAAGTGGCCCATAAAACAATTTAGCCACCCAATCAAAAAAAATAGACTTTCCCAATACGAGACTTCGTCACTTTTTAAATAATTTCCCAATAGGAGAAAATAGAAATTAGCACAAAAACAGAGAGTCTGTTTAAATGAACTTATATGCTGATATGTTATGTATCTACTTGGTCTTACACTTGATTTGTGTGTGAAATACTTTTAACTTACTACCTGTATTCAAATCCAATTGTGCACAAGTTCATGTCAACATAAAATGCTAATGATGTTTTTTAGTATTCTCATGATATGACAGCATGGGAAATGAACCGGTCACTTAAGAAGCCCTTGCATTTTAGAAGTACATCAGCAAAAGTGTATTCATTGTACCATTTACAGAGGGTGTTCAAAGTCTTTTTTTTACATTTACTTTGAAATCAAATACAGCCTGAATATTCAACATATTTATAAAATTGGCTTGATCATTGTGTTCCCCATCGAATTTAGAGTTTACTAAACATCATCGTATCAGGAATGCATATATTTTTTAGGAGTTCCAGGGGTAACTATACACCACTCGCTATGGAGAGTTTTCCAGACACTATCCAGCGTGGTGGTCTCTTCTCTTTGGAAAAGTAGCTGCTGTAGGTAGCCAATCAGAGAGAAATCAAAGGGACTTTTGTCAGTTGACCTCAAAGGTATATACTTCTTCGAGATTTTCGAAATTTCTGACCTGCTCCTCAAATTCTCTAGAAACGAGGTGGTAAACCAGGTGGTAACCAACTTTGCAGCGTCATGGTGAATGACGACCTTCGAAGTGTCGTCACCATGCAGTTTTGGGCCTTGGACACTGTGCAATGGCTTAAAATCACTCCCTACTTAATAAGGAGCATCGAAATTTACATTTGAAGAAAGCCACTTTAGCAGTATTGAACCAGGGCCACCCAAAGCAACAACACGATATTTGCGACCCCATCAAAACATGAAATATGACATTTCTTGAACATCTTTCTTTTCATTATCTTGTGTAAAATTTTGTGGAGAGTTTGATTCGATGACCTGAGTAGTCTTGCGATTTCGTTGAATTTCAGTAGGGATCAGGAATCGAATGGTGGGTGGAAAAAACCTTGGAAATTCAAAAAATTGCGTTTTGACTTCAGGTGCCAATTTGATTAATTTTTGTTATCAAATCTAAAATTTTATGAAAGTATCCGAAAGAGCATTAAATTTTCTACAAAATACATGCATTCTCGGTTTTTGAAAGGCTCCCATGCGGGTACACCAATACCGAGAACAATGTAAAAAAAGACTTTGAACACCCTCTGTATTGTTGAGTTTTTATTTTGGCAGTACAAAGTAGTGCAAAGTTTTGAATGCATGACGTTAAAAGATTTGGTAGATATTGTTGAGTATCGTTACAGTTTTTACCACTCCTCTTTTGCAGCCAACAGTCAGATCCATTTGTGAAGCTGCAAAGCTCTACCGGTTTGCTCAATTAATGGCAGTTATATTTGACTCAATTTTGCATAATATTGTGCTTACAATGATTTTTGGTTGAATTGGAATGGCATCCGTGAGCTTGGCAGCTTTCATGAAATTAAAATGGAAAGGAGCTAGCTTGTTACCGCTTACAAGTGCTGGGTTTATGTTTTTTCACACGATGGCATTGCTACTTATTATGTACCTTTAGGTACATATTAAGAAGACTTTGTGTGTCGTCGTCGTCGTCGTCTGTCGTCTGTCTGTCAACACGATAACTTTCGAACCGTTTGACATTTTGAAATTCTGTCTTCACCAATCGATAGATAAGGTCAAAGCGGAGACGAGTTCGAAAGATGGGTTATCTGGGTCATGGGAACAAGGTCAAATGATAAGCGCAACAAATATGATAAGCGTCACATATAGCTTATGATACATCATTCGAAAGGTATTGCTCTACTGATGATGAATATGCATCGCAAATTCAAATCAGAGGTTTCGAACAGGGTCAAAGGTCACGATTAATGTTCCAAATGACCATTAAAGCTTATAATATATCATTCGAAAGGTATTGCTGTGCTGATGATGAATGTGCATCGCAAATTCAAATCAGAACTTCCGAACAGGGTCAAAGGTCATGATTAATGTTTCAATTGACCAACATAGCTTATGATATATCATTCGAAAGGTATTGCTGTGCTGATGATGAATGTGCACCGCAAATTGAAATCGGAAATTTCGAACCGAGGTCAAAGGTCATGCACTTTCAAATGACACACTTAGGGTGTGATATATCATTCAAAAGCTAGTCCATTGAGGATTTCACTTATGACACGTTTTTTAAGCCGAAATTACATCCGCTAAAGTACATCGCTACATCTCGGATTGTCGGTTTTATCTCACTTTGGGAAAGGGTAAGTGCATACCTCAAATCGAAGAGAGTTTTTCTGGAAACTTAAAGATGTTGGAAAGAAGTACCAATTTAGGGGCGTTAAAGAAAAATGAGTTGCAAAGTGTGTCAAGGGTTGTGAGGCCCCATTAAAATACGGTTTGTTGCAAGTAACTTTTTGGAAGCTCTACCATCTCTACTTTGTGTTAATTCAACGATTTCAATTAGCCTTCAACTGCTTCCTATTTTGGAGTAATAATTTTTCCTTGTTTAAGCAAGCAATTAGTTAAATTCAGTATACAGTTTCCTAATTTAATATGATAAGGCTACATACATGAAATAAAACTTATTTAATTAAATCCTTAATAAACGAGAATATTTATAAAAAATGAAAGGTAATTCATATAATACGAAGTTCAACTTGTAGTCCTAATTGAACAAGGGTTTGCGATGTAGGATGAAATCCAATTTATTATTTTTAGTTAAAGTTCAATTTATTTTGTTAAAACCAATCTGATAAAAACCAAATAAAGAACAAACAAAAATGTCTAACAATTTTCCTTTAAAATTAAGCTTTGCGTGAAGCAAGATTTAGCGAAAACAAAGTCAGTTCCACTCCGACATGCATAGCAGTCGCTTTTTAAAAATATTGGGTTTACAAATCCAATGGGCAAATTTCTGGAGTGCCACGCCCTTTTGCTGGGACTCGAATAAAAATCTTTTGTGCTTGTAAACCACCGCTCGTTTTTAACCCATTTCCACCTATGTACTTCGTTTATTTTTGTGCACTTTATACGGCACTGTTCAAGTAATTCACCACTTGAAAATCGGAGTCTACCAACGTCCGTTTCTTTTTTTCTATACTCTATACAGTTTGCTGCTTCTATAAATCTCATTGCAGCTTACCCTGCGCTTCGACGTCCACACGAGTGTGCTGCAATTTTCAATAACTTTCTCCGCATATTGCAACAAACACATCGTAAGTCACTGTCATACAATTTTTTTCATTATATGTTCCATACAATTTGTTTTTTAAACGATAGGAGAGTACATGCCGACGTACAACGCTGAAACATCATTTCAAAACAAAGCGCTGGATTGGACGCTTATCCTACTCACTTTCTTTTACCCGTTTTTTGGAGTTTTTATAAGTTTCCATTACATTTTTTTCTCCGATTGGCCTGTATATATTGTTTCTATTGTTCCACAAAAATATGCCACCTTTCCGATCAAAATTCTTTTTGGCATTGAAAATTTGTATTTTCTTCAAGCCATTTGGGCAGTTCTTCTAATTGATTGTACCTTACTGCTTTCCACTTGGTATTTACACTAACAAACTACTCAATGAATTCATCTGTGGGAATGCAACAAAAGAAGTCAAGAACAAACGCATTGTTCAGGATATTTCACTCATCTGCGTAAATTACAGGAACTTGAGTTGATCCACCAAAAACTTTTGGATTTATTCTGCGCCACAATTATCCCCAACGGAAGTGGTTATGCTCAAGCTTGCATGCTACTGCACGTCGCTCTGATTACATATGGAGAAGCCTTACACCAATAAATATGGGATACTGTGCTATGGTCAATGTGTGGTACCTGCCGATTTCCATTGGATTTGTATATTGCGGTGCTTTATATAAAAGAGGGTAAAGGTTTTGGGATCGATGAAGAAGCACGAATGGGGTTCGAGGTATAATATAAGGTTATGAAAAAGTTTCGCTCTTGCAGTCCAGTCCAAATAGGTATGGGACAATGTACAGATTAGGAAACTGAATGTATTTAAATTCTTGAGGAAGTTGACAAGAGGAACTGTTCGAGCTTGCTTACATTGAAAAAATATTAATTTAAAATACTTCATACACGCTTTGGTGGCAAAAACGTTGACAATTACAAATTTTTTTAAAATTTTTTAATATCACATCATCCTTGATTTTAAATGTTAATTCCATCGTAGAAGTCAAAAGTTCAGAAAATAATAATTGCAATTTACATGCTACCAAACAATAATCATTTGTCCTTGTTTATGAAACCGAATAGTTATATTTTAGTATAGAAATATTTTACCAGACTCTGGTGACGATTGAAGAATTAAGAATAAGTAGGTGTATATCACATATTATGAAATCTAATTATCTTTTAAAAACTGATTTTCATTTAACATACGTGAGCTTTATTTGATTATAAAATAAATTTGTTTTTAAACAATACATGTTTTCATACTTGAACAAGGTTTAATGAAAGTAGGATTAAACCGAAGCTATTATTTCAGACTAAATTAAACTATTTTTTCCAAAACATAAAAATAAATCGAAAACTAAATTAAACTCCTGTACGAAAATGCAAACTACTTTTGTCAACATTTCTGTTGAAATGAACTGGTTCTTTGATTTATAAAACCTACGCTTTATATAAAAACATAATTACACGTTAATCAGAAATAGTTGATCAAAAATAGTTTCAATTTTCTACAGGAATTTTAATTTATTTTTCGATTTATTTTTTATGTTTTGAAAAAATAGTTTGAATTTTAGCTTAAAGTAATAGCTTCAGTTAAATTCTACTTTACTAAACCTTGTTCAATTATGAAAACATGTATTGTTAAATAACAAATTTATTTATAAGCAAATAAAGCTCGCGTATCTTAAATAAAAATGAGTCTTTAAAAGATTATTAGATTATAGTTTTAAATAGATCTACTTATTCCTAATTCTTAAATCGTCACCACAGTTTAGTAAACTATTTCAATACTAAATATAATTATTCCGTTTCATAAACAAGTACAATGATTCACGTTTGGTAGCATGTAAATTGCGATTATTAATTTCTGAAATTTTTATTTCTACGTTGTAATTAACATTTAAAATCAAGGATGATGTGATAATATAAAATACTAAAAAAAAGTTTGTAATTGTCAACGTTTACGCCACCAAAGCCTGTATGAAGTATTTTAAATTAATATTTTTTCAATGTAAGCAAGGCTCGAACAGTTCCTCTTGTCAACTTTCTTAAGAATTTAAATACATTCAGTTTCCTAATCTTGTACATTGTCCCATACCTAATTTGGACTGGACTGCAAGAGTCCACAAACTTTTTCATAACCTTATCATTATACCTCGAACCCCATTCGTGCTTCTTCATCGATCCCAAGACCTTCACACCTGTTATATAAAGCACCGCAATGCACAAATCCAATGGAAACCGGGCAGGTACCACACATTGACCATAGCAACAGTATCCCCATATTTATTGGAGTAAGGCGTTCTCCATATGTAATCAGAGCGACGTTGCAGTAGCATGCAAGCTTGAGCATAACCGCTTCCGTTGGGACAATTGTGGCGCAGAATAAATCCAAAAGCTTTTGGTGGATCAGCTCAAGTGTCCTGTAATTTACGCAGATGAGGGAAATATCTCTGAACAATGCGTTTGTTCTAGACTTCTTTTGTTTGTCATTCCCACAGATGAATTCATTGAGAAGTTGTGTAGTGTAAAGACCAATGGAAAGTAGTAAGGTACAATCAATTAGAAGAACTGCCCAAATGGCTTGAAGAAAATACAAATTTTCTATGCCACCAAGAATTTTGATCGGAATTGTGGCATATTTTTGTGGAACAACAGAAATAATATATACAGGCCAATCGCAGAAGAAAATGTAGTGGAAACTTATAAAAAGTCCGAAAGCCGGGTAGAAGAAAGTGAGTAGGATAAGAACCCAGTCCAATACTTTGTTTTGAAAGGCTGTTTCAGCGCTGTACTTCGGCATGTACTTACCTATCGTTTAAAAATTAAATTGTTAGGAAAATTAAATGCAAAAAATGTATGAAAGTGACTTACGATGTGTTTGTTGTAATATGCGGAGAAAGTTATTGAAAATTGCTGCAAATTCGTGTGGACGTCGAAGCACGGGGTAAGCTGCAATGAGATTTATAAAGCAGCAAACGGTATACGAATAAAGAAAAAAGAAACGGACGTTGGTAGAGTCTCCGATTTTCAAGTGGTGAATTACTTGAGCAGTACCGTACAAAGCGCCCAAAAATAAGCGAACTACATAAATGGAATGGGTAACAAGCGAGCGGTGGTTTACAGACAAAAGGTTTTTACTCGGATCCCAGCAAAAGGCGTGCACTGCAGAAATTTGCCCACTGGATTTGCAAACCCAATATTTTTAAAAAGCGACGGCTATGCATGTCGGAAAGAAACTGACTTTGTTTTCGCGAAAGCTAGCTTTACGTAATGCTCAATTCTAATTTTAAAGAAAATTTGATTGACATTGGTTTAAATTAGTTTTTGGATGTTTTTTATTTAGATTTTTATCAGATTGCTTTCAACAAAATAAATTGAATTTAAACTGAAAATAATAAATTGGATTTCATCCTACATCGCAAACGCTTGTTCAATTAGGGCAACAAGTATAACTTAAAAACAAAAGTTTCGTATTAAACGAATTACCTTTTAATTTTATAAATATTATTGTTTAAGGCAAAGAAATTAAATAGCCGGACTAGAGTTTTTCAGCTATACCTTAGGAACTAGGGAGGGAGTTTGCTTTATTTTTAACATCACTAATTAGGGATCACGCCATATAAAGATCAGTTCTTTATAGCACAATACGTGCAGACGGCACGCTATTCAAAAATGCAGTTTAAACAGGACTTTCCTACATTTTTAGAATTCCCAATCATAGCTCGGAACGGTAAGAGACCATAAGTCATTAAAAATGTTCAATGTTTTGTCACCTTACACACGTTGATTAATATATACTTACTTTTGACAAATACATTTATTGGTATCTGTTAGAAAATTTTGAATTTTTGGATTAAATGGTGTCACCCCGAAGTTTAGGAGTTTTTGTCAAAATTGACTGCAAAACGTCATTAAAAAAATGACAGAAACGACATAGGAGGTGCATTTGACAGCATTCCACAGTATTTCGGTAATTCCATTTCGGTGTGTAAACAGTTTTTCCAATATTTATAAATTTTTACTGGATTTTTTATAGTCAAAAAGTGTTAAAAAATGCTTGGAAAACAGGAGTTTTTGGATGAGCACGAACATGTCTCAGGTTCCTTTAGATTCGATATATAGAAATGTTTTTTGTATCGTACACTTCCACAGAAGGGCTCTTTAATACACATCACTATTAATACCATAATGTGTTTGTGTTAAAACTACATTAATTTTGACACTTAATTGACTGCTTAATTTCACCTATTTATAACGGATTTAAGTTAAATAATTTTTTAATTCATGTAACCTTATCTTGTTTAATTAGGAAAATGTATAATAAATCTAACTTCTTACTTGCTTAAACAAGGAAAAAGTATTATTCCAAAATAAAATGCCAGTTGAAGGCTGATTGAGATAGTAGAATTAACGCCCAAAGGGTGTTCGAGCTTCCAAAAATTACTTTCACCAAACCG
This sequence comes from Orchesella cincta, assembly GCA_001718145.1. Classification (NCBI taxonomy): domain Eukaryota; kingdom Metazoa; phylum Arthropoda; class Collembola; order Entomobryomorpha; family Orchesellidae; genus Orchesella; species Orchesella cincta. Next base: position 29,966 of record LJIJ01002151.1, read on the forward strand.
TATTCATAATTGCACAACCCTCTGACATACTTTGCAATCCATTTTTCGCTGAGCGCCCCTAAATTGGTACTTCCTTCCGATATTTTTAAGTTTCCATAATACTTTCTGATTTGAGGTGGACACTTACCATTCCCCCTAATGAGATAAGTAGTAACGCCATCGTGTGAATAAACATGATCCAGCAATTGTAAGGTGGTAACAAGTTAGTTCCTTCCATTTTAATTTTATGAAAAGCTGCCAAGCTCACTCATCCGAATTCCGCAAAAAATCATGGTAAGCAGCATGGTATGCAAAATTGAGTTAATAAAAACTGCCATTACTTGTTGGGCGGCAAAGTCGGTACAGATTTGCAGCTTCACAAACACAGATCTGACTTTTGGCTGGGCAATAAATGGGAGGTAGCCAAAAACTGCAACGATTGCTCCACAACGTCTACCAAATGTTTTAACGTATGCAATCAAAAATTTGCAGTACTGGCCAAAAATAAAAACTTCCAACAGTTAGAACCCAGCCGCCCAAAAGCAGAATGATTTTAAAAAAAAAGCAAAGTTACCGCAAACTTAAATACTGCTAAGTAACAGAGAATTTTGTTCGATAGCAAAAT
>LJIJ01002152.1:0-30565 GCA_001718145.1 Orchesella cincta
ATCACATCACCTTTCCCGTCATCCAACAACTGTGTCTGTTCTTCCGGATGGAATGTCCTTATTATGTCATATTTATGAATTCTTGTTAGCTGAAATGCTATCAAAAACAAATCGCATCTTGTTTCGAGAAAAACTGCAGTTTATTAACCATCTTCAATTGAATTAGAAGCGCAACATACCACATTAAGCCCCTGCAATTATGGCAATACTCAGAAAAGGAACAAGGCTTGCCACAAAAGGGAGAATGTAATGCCACCAAAAGGGTATCCCAATTAGAACGCCCAGGGCGCTGGATCCCATCACCTTCCCAAGAACCTTCGTTCTCTCCTCATCCACAGGATGAGCTTCAGCCACAAGGGCATGCCAGACACGCTAATTAGCGAGATGCTAGCCGTGAAAGATTCGACCCACAACAAAAAGACCGATACGAGTTGGCAAATGCAAAAACTGCATAAAAGTTTAGCATCTCGTTAGGCCATCATTAATATATAATTAGTCTAATTGCGTTAGTTAGTAGTAGTTTTCATTTTCATCATCATTCTCATTTGTTTCTTACCCAAATACAGAGGAACAGTATGAATTGCCAATGCACAAAGGGATCTTGTAGGCCCACTTTGAAGGTCATGCTGCCCACAAGTGGATCTGGCTAAATAGTTGAACCAGCGCCTGTGAGGAAAGCAAACAAACATCATTCAGTCATGTTTCAAATCAACATCAATATTTTTTTCATCCTTTTATCAGAAGCAGACCAATAATGGAGCTGCGGCATTCAATTGTGGGGGATTGTGCAAGTTTTGCAATTCTCAAAATAAAAAGTCCTTTCAGTGTAATAAACCTCGTGTGTCCAAATCGATTGAATTTATGGGTGTCATTATGCTTTTTGCAAAATGGAAAGGAGCACAAATTTATCAAAACAGAAGTACTAAAAGGACGCATATTCATTGCATCAAGAGTAAAATAAATTTGCATAATTTTGGATCACGATCTTTTGCTCACTCTCACATTCTTCTTTTTATCAGATGAGCAAGTCGACATTGAGACTCCAATTTGAGAGTCTTATTTACAACTTGGGCTGATTTTTCGATTATGGATTACCTTAGTTGAGAAAAGTGAGACCAAGTTGTGAGTTTTTCATGAAGCATGTGGAGATGAAAGAGTCGTCGCAAACAGTCCTTAGCAAGCTCATCCGATTTTTCCTTTTCTTGAAGGAAATGTAACTGATGTTGTCATTCCGAAAAGCATTGTTATCAGTGGCAGCAACACCACTGCTACTTGATGGGGACGGGGAATGATGACTCATTGCTAAATCATTTCCGGAAGTTCGAAGCAGCTCCGGAAGAATTGGAACTGGTTTAAAAATTGAACAGAACTAATGAGTCACTTGAAAACTTTAAATTTCTTTCGCATTTTAGTATTTACAACCAACTCACCTACAACAGTTAGCAGAAGATTGTCAGAAGGACACTGATGAAAATGTGCAAGGTGGATGAAAATCCCATTCAATGTCCATATATATGAGTGGGCTTGAGTTGAAATTAATCCGCAACAAAAAATTAGTACGGCTGGTGCTCAAAACCCGAGCAATTAATTTGGGATGCTTTTGTCGGATCAACGAAATCGTCTTTACTCCTTCCAAGCCACAAGTGAAGATACATTTTGTGAACAAGCCAACGACACTTTGATGACTACGGATTTTCACTTTATTTCATAGACTATCATACCATGATATGCATATTTTTTCCCCAGTCCTTGAGGATGAAAATACGGACATTTTCCAGACACAAAAGAATGTGGCTAAAGAATACAAAGGGACTACATGATTTTGACATGTTTATAGCATCCCATCCCATCCTTTTCAAAAACTTGGGATGATGACGCGCTTTCCACACTCTCATATCATTTTCATTCTTCTCTCTTTTGCCTAAGAGTTGAATTAATAAGTTACCGCGCTTAACGAACGACTGGGAAAAGGAATCTAAGGGCACATTTTTATATGTAACTTGCAACCATGTTCTGTATTTACTGGATGAATGGAAGGGTGAGTGCTTTCGCTGATAAATAAGAGTTTTGAGTAAAATTGAAATTTTCTGCATGAGCTACTCCTCGACGAGTTCTCTTCCCTTTGCTGTGTAATAACAGACATTCATATAAGAAGATGATACCGTTAGTTGCTTACAGCCAAACACGATGGGTGAGAAGAGAACCAAGTCCAAGTCCCACTTGTTGCAAATACCTTTTGTGTGTTGAAAGATACATGCATTTATAGCTTGCTTTTGGTTTTGGAAAGGATTCTAACTTGAATATCAGAGTAACCCAAGAAAACAACATATTGAGCAAATCTCGAATTTTTTTTTCAATTTTCATTGCAAGCCTCCCGAATAAAAATTAGAAAGACATACAGAAATAATGATATTTCGTATAAAATCATTTGAGCAAAGCAAACCAAATTCGAATTAAGGAAAGAAATTCCCATAAATAACTCATACATTGTTTCTTAAAGCCCACTGACCTGGTAAAAAAGCTATTACATAACATGATTTAAATCTGCTTTTCATAGATGACGGTCTTTAGCATAAAACTTATGCATTAGCTGAATGTTTCCAGCAATTACACCTTGTCACTTGTAAAATGTCACGAGGAAATTACAATACGAGCTCTTCAACAACAATTACACGCTTCTTTAAATGTTCATAAAATTTTGTTTAGCACCACAGACTGCAACAACAAGACGAGCTTCTATATGCTGTTTGTTGTCCTACTTTTGTAATAATTAATTTTATTTAACGCTTGCAATTCCACCAGAAAGGCTTCAAAGGGAATAACAGAACCGAGTTCGGTTGTTGGTTAGTAGTTCAGTGGAGAATATTTCGTAAAGCAAAAAAAATATATAATGCTAGTTTTATTACTCCATCTTCCATCCTATGTATGAAAATAATTTGTACAAATTTTTGGGTTTTGGCTTGTTTGATTCAACTTTATAGCACGCATTACATTTATTATTGCTGTTCATTAAAAATTAGAATGTATGAGTTGGCCGGCTTGTTGATTTTCATTGTTGCAAAAAAGCTTGCGTGTGCGTGATACGGTTGGTTGACTTTTGGCAGTTTGGTCGAAAATGGGCGTTTATCTTTATGAGAATTTTTAGCAAATAGATTGAACTTGAGAGGATCATGTTTGCGTAATTGCAAACGTGCGATTTCCATGTCAAGTGTTTGGAGATAACTAGATAGACTGTGTGGCGTGTGGTGCATTTTGTTTACTTGTCATCACAATCATGATGAATCTATAACAATGAGCACCTACGAGTCGGATTTTGTGAGAATGATATCTAGCATGATGGTTTATCGAACAATTTTCTTCTCTTAATCGCCAATTTGTAATTGTAAGCAGAGCTTCAAACTCAATTCCATTTGTTTGAACACTATCAACAATGCTGATAGGGCTAAAAAAGGTTACACGGCTCGGTACAGTTTTATTGTCCGCCTGGGACATCTTTCTAATCTCTCAGATTATCTTTGACGAGCGTGACGCACTTTATTTGAGCGTAGAGCCAAATTATAAGTTGGAAACTGAAGAAGAATAATCTTCCTTTTATAAATAATACAGCGTGTGTGTTATGTACGTGCTTACTGCTTACCTATAAGTTATGTAAATAAGCACAAAAACATATTATTCTTCTTCAGTTTCCAATTATAATTTGCTCTACGCTCAAATAAAGTGCGTCACGCTCGTCAAAGATAATCTGATGAGATTAGAAAGATGTCCCAGGCGGACAATAAAACTGTACCGAGCCGTGTAACCTTTTTTTTAGCCCTATCAGCATTGTTGATAGTGTCAAACAAATGGAAATTGAGTTTGAAGCTCTGTTACAATTACAAATTGGCGATTAAGAAAGAAATTGTTCGATAAACCATCATGTTATATATCATTCTCACAAAATCCACTCGTAGGTGCTCATTGTTAGACCATCATGATTGCGATGACAAGTAACAAAATGCACCACACGCCACACAGTCTATCTAGTTATCTCCAAGAACACTTGACATTGAAATCGCACGTTTGCAATTACGCAAACATGATCCTCTCAAGTCAATCTTTGCTAAAATTCTCATAAAGATAAACGCATCTTTCGACCAACTGCAAAAGTCAACCAACCGTATCACGCACACGCAAGCTTTTTTGCAACAATGAAAATCAACAAGCCGGCAACTCATACATTCTAATTTTTAATGAACAGCAATAATAAATGTAATGCGTGCTATAAAGTTGAATCAAACAAGCCAAAACCAAAAATTTGTACAAATTATTTTCCTACGTAGGATGGAAGATGAGTAATAAAACTAGCATTACATAATATTTTTTGCTTCACGAAATATTCTCCACTGAACTACTAACCAACAACCGAACTCGGTTCTGTTATTCCCTTGAAGCCTTTCTGGTGAATTGAAGCGTTAAAATTAATTATTAAAGTAGGACAACAACAGCATATAGAAGCTCGTCTTGTTGTTGCAGTCTGTGGTGCTAAACAAAATTTATGAACATTTAAAGAAGCGTGTAATTGTTGTTGAAGAGCTCGTATTGTAATTTCCTCGTGACATTTTAAGTGACAAGCGTGTAATTGCTGGGAATATCTAGCTAATGCAAAAGTGTTATGCTAAAGACCGTCATCTATGAAAAAGCAGATGTAAATCATGTTATGTAATAGCATTTTACCAGGTCAATGGGTAAAGAAACACTTGCGAGCTGGAATTAGAAACAATGCATGAGTTATTTATGGGGATTTCTTTCCCTTAATTTGAATTTGGTTTGCTTTGCTCAAATGATTTGATACGAAATATCATTATTCTGTATGTCTTTCTAATTTTATTCGGGAGGCTTGCATGAAAATTGAAAAAAAAATCCGAGATTTGCTTCAATATTTTTTTTCTTGTGTCTACTCTGATATTCAAGTAGAATCCTTTCCAAAACCAAAAGCAAGCTATAAATGCATGTATCTTTTCAACACACAAAAGGTATTTGGCAACAAGTGACTTGGACTTGGTTCTCTTCTCACCCATCGTGTTTGGCTGTAAGCAACTAACGGTATCATCTTCTTATATGAATGTCTGTTATACACAGCAAAAGGGAAGAGAACTCGTCGAGGAGTAGCTCATGCAGAAAATTTCAATTTTACTCAAAACTCTTATTTATCAGCGAAAGACACTCACCCTTCCATTTCCTCCAGTAAATACAGAACATGTTGCAAGTTACATATAAAAATGTGCCTTAGATTCCTTTTCCAGTCGTTCGTTAAGCCGCGTAACTTATTAATTCCAACTCTTAGCAAAAGAGAGAAGAATGAAATGAATGATATGAGAGTGTGAAAGGCGTCATCATCCCAAGTTTTTGAAAAGGATGGGATGGGATGCTATAAACATGTCAAAATCATGTAGTCCCTTTGTATTCTTTAGCCACATTCTTTGTGTCTGGAAAATGTCCGTATTTTCATCCTCAAGACTGGGAAAAAATATGCATATCATGGTATACTAGTCTATGGAAAATAAAGTGAAAATCCGTAGTCATCAAAGTGTCGTTGGCTTGTTCACAAAATGTATCTTCACTTGTGGCTTGGAAGGAGTAGAAGACGATTTCGTTGATCCGACAAAAGCATCCCACTTAATTGCTCGGGTTTTGAGCACCAGCCGTACTAATTTTTGTTGCGGATTAATTTCAACTCAAGCCCACTCATATATATGGACATTGAATGGGATTTTCATCCACCTTGCACATTTTCATCAGTGTCCTTTGTGACAATCTTCTGCTAACTGTTGTAGGTGAGTTGGTTGTTCTAAAATGCTAAAGAAATTTAAAGTTTTCAAGTGGCTCATTAGTTCTGTTCAATTTTAAAACTAGTTCCGATTCTTCCGGAGCTGCTTCGAACTTCCGGAAATGATTTAGCAGTGAGTCATCATTCCCCGTCCCCATCAAGTAGTAGCAGTGGTGTTGCTGCCACTGATAACAATGCTTTTCGGAATGACACATCAGTACATTTCCTTCAAGAAAAGGAAAAATCGGATGAGCTTGCTAAGGACTGTTTGCGACGACTCTTTCATCTCCACATGCTTCATGAAAACTCACAACTTGGTCTACTTTTCTCAACTAAGGTAATCCATAATCAAAAATCAGCCCAGTTCTAAATAAGACTCTCAATGTCGACTTTGCTCATCTGATAAAAAAAAGAGAATGTGAGAGTGAGCAAAAGTCGTGATCCATAAATTATGCAATTTTATTTTACTCTTGCCAATGAAAATTTTCGTCCTTTTATTACTTCTGATTTTGTATAAATTTGTGCTCCTTTCCATTTTGCAAAAAGCATAATGACACCCATAATTCAATCGATTTGACACACGAGGTATTACAGTGAAAGGACTTTTTATTTTTGAGAATTGCAAACTTGCACAATCCCCCACAATTGAATGCCGCAGCTCCATTATTGTCTGCTTCTGATAAAAGGATGAAAAAATATGATGTTGATTTGATAACATGACTGAATGATGTTTGTTTGCTTCCTCACAGGCGCTGGTTCAACTATTTGCCAATCCACTTGTGGGCAGCATGACCTTCAAAGTGGGCTACAAGATCCCTTTGTGCATTGGCAATTTCATACTGTTCCTCTGTAGTTTGGGTAAGAAACAAATGAGAATGATGATGAAAATGAAAACTACTACTACTAACTAACGCAATTACACTAATTATATATTAATGATGCCTAACGAGATGCTAAACTTTTATGCAGTTTTTGCATTTGCCAACTCGTACGGTCTTTTTGTTGTGGGTCGAAGCTTTCACGGCCTAGCATCCTCGCTAATTAGCGTGTCTGGCATGGCCCTTGTGGCTGAAGCTCATCCTGTGGATGAGGAGAGAACGAGGTTCTTGGAAGGGTGATGGGATCCAGCGCCCTGGGCGTTCTAATTGGATACCCTTTTGGTGGCATTACATTCTCCCTTTTTGGCAAGCTTGTTCCTTTTCTGAGTATTGCCATAATTGCAGGGGTTAATGTGGTATGTTGCGCTTCTAATTCAATTGAAAATGGTTAATAAACTGCAGTTTTTCTCGAAACAAGATGCGATTTGTTTTTGATAGCATTTCAGCTAACAAGAATTCATAAATATGACATAATAAGGACATTCCATCCGGAAGAACAGACACAGTTGTTGGATGAGGGAAAGGTGATGATGATGCCGACAACGATATGGACCCTGTTTAAAGATAAGTCTATCAAAATCATTTCCATTGCAGTCTGGTGTTCAACCACGGCCATGGCGGTGTTGGAACCCACACTTCCCGTTTGGCTTATGGAAAATATGAACCCTCCAGTAAGAAAATAATATGCAACGAAAAATAAATGAATGTCAAATTGTGCAAAAATTCATAATATTTTTAAAATCTAAAATTAGAAATGGCAACTAGGCCTCGTGTTTGTGCCAGACAGCCTGGGCTACTTTGTTGGAACGAATTTCTTTGGAGAAATCTCACTCCGAGTGGGTCGTTGGAAAATGTCCATGATTTCTTTAGCTGCAATCGGAATTTCTTGCTTTTTGGTAAAATGGAGCTCAAATATTTTTTTTATATTGAAGGAAACGCCGATCTCTACATCATGTGTTTTTGAATTAAAGTTGCCGATGGCAAACAAAGTTTGGAAACTAGCTTTTCCTCACTTTTCCCTGGGTCTTGGACTCGGAATAGTTGATGCATCTCTAATGCCGCTCCTCGCCAGAATTGCTGATGACAAGTATCATGCTGGATACGGAGCTGTGTATGCTCTCGCACAAACTTCCGTCGCATTAGCATACTTTCTAGGTAAAAGCTGCTTTCGTCAGCTCATAAGCTATATAAGTTGTCTGTTTAATTAACAATTTTGCTTTGGTTCACAAACAGGACCATTTATGGGAGGGGAGCTAGTTCCTATAATTGGATTTCCAGATTTAATTCGTTCCATTGGCTTTTTCAACTTGCTCTTCTGTCCATTCTTGTTCTTGCTTTCACATGTCGACTCGCCAAGGAGAGAGTCGTACATTTCACCCAGCAGTACTCCACGGAGAATGCTGAAGATGAAGTGAGTCCGAATATGAACCCTTTCAACAGCTCCACTAACTATTCAACATCGACGGGTGTCGTGGGAAAGTAGCTGCCGTTATTGGTGACTTACTTCCGTTAAAATCTTATGATTCAAGATATGTTCAGTCCAACTCCTCTTTCTCATCATCATCTTATCAACGTTTTCATGATCAGCTAGATTCAGACTAAGGGATTATTATGTATGAATGTCTTTAAAAAATCAACCAATGTAATAATAAGTTAGTTTCTTGCAGTGTTATAATGCTGGTTTGATTGAAGTTATGCAAGATGAAAATAAAGTAAAATGTGTTTGTCAAAATCAGTGAAAAATGAGTACAATTTGAAGTTTTTGTTGTTGGTATCACAAGTAATATCACGAATTTATTTTATTAGCTAAAATAAATAGTTCTCAAATAATGCTCTCATTGAAAATTAGTTCAGATGTTAATTTTAAAACGTTGTCAGAAAAAAGACGCTTAAAATTCAAGCGTTCAGAAGGGAATAAATCTCTTGGAAAAGAGAATTAACCTGGACATACAGTCTGTAGAACTGTTCACGGATTTGGTCAGCAGCTTCGGTGGAAAGTTGGGCAAGGTTATTTTGAAAGATCTTTGAAAACCCCAGTAAGGATGTCCGTGAGCTCGGTAAAAAGATCTTGCGCTTGACCTGCAGTCAAATTACCGGCTCCAATAGCGGCGTTGATGCGTTCGAGAACGGCGTTAGCCTTGACTGCAGCAGCGTCCAACTGGGAAGAAATGTCGCTTCCGACAGCGGCATTGTCGTTATTAGCAATGTCCTTGATTTTGTTGAAGGCTTCACCGATTATGTCTCTCACTACCTCGACCTTAGCTCCAACTGCGGCGAAGTCTGGAGCATGGGTGACTTTTCAAAAGATATTTGGAATTATAAAAAACCTCACTTCTGGCCGTACATTAATTTTTGAAAGGCAAAATTAGTATTCTTACTTGATGCACTGAGTGATGCAGCAACACAGGCTGCCACAACGGCAATAGCGACGGCGACCTTCATTCTGAATATTTTGATGTTTTAGAAGCTTGTAAGAACTGTTGCAATATATTGGTTATCCAAGTGTTTGAATATGATCAGATCAATGGAGTCTCGTTATTTTATACTCCGAGCTCTGCTTATTCTTCTTGTCGTCATTCCAAATTCTGCAGAATCCTTAATCACATTAATTTGTAATCGGAATTCCGACCCACGATTGAAGCAGTGAATAGAGGATGGAGCTAAAGTGCCCTTTGTAAACGTTTTACGTAACACTTCTATTTCTAGGAAGTAAAAGTTAGAATTTGATTTACATTAGATTTAGATAAGATGAATTAGAAAAGAAGTATTTAATCAGGATCATATTTCACACCTGCCACTTATCATTTTCATACACTCATACCAATTTTACTCGTTATTCATTGCCCATAGTCCATGTTTATGAATGTCGAGAGTGAAGAGGTTTCCTACGAAATTTGGAGCTCAAAATTCAACCTTCTGTAACACTACTAGAACACGGATTAAAGACCGTTCGTGGAATGATGGTAAGCGGGTATGGTGATGACATGATGAACAAGGTATTTTTAGTTATAATTCTTCATCTCTTGTTATCGAGACCATATTTGTTTTTTTGCATTTTTTTCTTACTCTTTGGAGAACACTTTTAAATGCTTTTATATGTTCCCACATAAATAGCGTATGGAAACATTATGTCCAGTCATTGCTTACTCTCTGCTTTCACCCCATTTGAAGAGTGTCTTTGAAAGTTTGACCTTTGACCATTCTACTGTGTTTCGTACAGAATAATATATTGTTGTATTAACGTGCAATAAAAAAAGTCGAGCACATTAATGGAAGTTCTGAATTTTGAAAAATTGATTTGAAAACCCACCAAGCTAATATTACTGCTTCCGATGAAATTCAGGGACTTAAAGTTTTCCCAATAAGTTTAATTAATTTACAAATACCTTCGATTTCTATGTATGCGGGCAAGATACTCCGGTGAATACGTTAGTAAGTATAATAAAATCAGCATTTTAAAAGCTTTGGTTTTTGATTCCATTGAGATTATTGTTTTTATTTCTTATGTTTCAAATCACACCTTGAAGAAATATTTAATTGTCAAGCATAAAGTTTACGCAGATAAAAGAGCGTAGATTTCTTGGGCAAGAGCCTCAGCCTTGGCATAAGCACCATAGAATAGGTCACGGATTTGACCAGCAGCTCCAGTGGAGAGTTGAGCAAGTTCATCTTGGAGATCGGTTTGAACTCCAGCGAGGATGTCCTTGAGCTCGGTGAAGAGTCCTTGAGCTTGGGCAACAGTCAAAGATTGGGCTTCAATGGCGGCGTTGGCGCGTTCAAGAACAGCGGTAGCCTTGACTGCAGCAGCATCTAATTGGGAGGAAATTTCGCTTCCGACGGCGGCATTGTCATTGTTGGCAATAGCCTTGATTTTTTCGATGACTTCTCTGACAAAATCTCTGACTTCCTCAACCTTGCGGCCAACTGCGGCATAATCTGGAGCGTGGATGGCACTCTTGGCAGCAAGAAGTTCATAAATTTCTTGAGCAGTGACCTCGACACTAGCATAGGAAGAGTAGAAGATGTCACGGATCTCATTGGCAGCAGTGGCTGATAAGTCAGCAAGTTCATCTTGGAGATCCGCTTGAAGTCCTGCTAAGATGTCTTTGAGCTGTCCGAAAAGAGCTTCGGCTTCAGTAACGGTCAAGTTTTGACCGTCAACACCGGCTTGTGCAATTGCAAAAACGGCTCGTGCTTCAGATGCAGCGGCTTCCAATTGGGATTCAATGCTGCTTCCGACCGCAGCATTGTCGTCTTTGGCAATGGTCTCCACCTGGCAAATACCAGCGCTCACAAGGTTTCTGATTCCCTGAATCTTACGACCAACGGCGGCATAGTTAGGTGCTTGGATAACTGAATTAGAGAGCAGTACTTTGTTAGAAAAATTAATAAATGTTAAGTAAATATCAGTAACATTTTACGTTTTTTTCCATACCTGGTGAACTGCAGGCTGCAGCAACACAAGCTACCACAATGGTGAAAGCAAGGGTGGATTTCATTTTAATTTTTTCGTTAAAGCTGTCCGGTTAGCTAAGACGTGACTCAATCTAGCGAATGTGCTATATTCCAAGAAAGCTCAATATTTTATACCCCAACATTCGGTCATGCTTATATTACTCATTTTGCCCATACCATTCATGCAATACCGATGAATTCTGAGCAGTCACGTAGGCCATCTCAACCTGTCACAAAACTTTTGGTAGACAAAGGATATGGTACATCCTTACTCAAGTTATTATCAAAATCTGGTCAATGATAAGCCATGCTGCTGGATAACCCGTTTATTTCATTTACAGTGTGACAAAACGGATGTGCTGATGGATTTATAATCCTAATCTTCCAAAGCTGGATTACACAGTTCCCTTCATTCATTTGTTTTCATTCATCCAGAGATTGCACAATTTTTTTGGGTGAAATTATAGCCTTCGAAATTCACATTTTTTCAGTTTTGATTTACATATGGGGCATAGTGAAATAATGTACTTTTTGCCGACTATTTTCTGCTGAGGTTCTTATTGTAACAAATCTAATTCAATTCGAATTAAGATATGATCAAGTTATCTGTTAATTTGAAAAATATTTTTTAATACAGTTCATAACGTAATCTTTCTCCGAAGATATTAAAGACATTTTTTACCAATTTTTCAAATGTCAATTTTCGTATTCAGATTTTAGAAATTAACAAATCACAAAGTTATATTTTAAATCAGTTTCATTAAATCAAAGACGTTAAGTACTAGCGTAAATGTACAATCAACTATCGTTGGAATGGGCTGAACTTCAAATAAATTGGAAAAGCTCATGCTCGAGTATGGAATAGGGTACTATTTAAGATTCAGGAATCTAGGGAAGTGGATAATCAAGCGGTTTGCAAGCTATTGGATTATCTGCATGATATAAACCAATCACGTAAGATTGCTAGAGCAAGTAAAACACCTTTTACTTTGTTTAAAATGTTTACATATAATTAAATTTTGGAATTTCGATCGCAGCCATAATTTGAAACTTCCATAAAAACGGCACAATTAAAAATTATAAAATGATTGGATAGCCAAGTTTCAAGCTATTATGAGCTAATACTTTATTACGTAGCATGAAAATTTATATGAAAATGAATAATAATATAGAATAAACGGAAAATGCATAAAGGTGTTTTTTGTGAATTACTGAATAAGTAAACATTTTTTTACTCCAACAAGTGGAATGATTAATGAATAAATAAAAATAAATAAAAACCAGACTCACAGTCGAGTTTGGATGTTCTAGGATTTGAAAACGTATTCATTCAGACACAACAAAGTATTATTATGTCAAAATATATCCAGGATTCATGCATTAAACGGGTGTTTTAATAATCAATCAACCAACTAGACATACAAAGCCTGGAATGATAAAAGGATCCCATCCCATTATACTGATAATGAGCTGACGTGATACTTTCTAGCATGCAAACAATTCGGGAATAGAGCTAACTGCTGCCTATTATGATTGAAATTGCTATTAAAATAATTGGCATTTCGACCTGCAAATTTTTAAAAAAAATGTTATTGATTTAATTTTTTTTTGTTTAGTTGAAAGAATTATTGTGATCCACATTTTGCTACTGGACCACTGGATGGCACACTTTTATGATCGAATTCGCGAATATCTTCATTGTTATTATTCCCTTACATAATCAAACTCCTCGGAATAGATAACATAAACCACTGATAACAACCACTGCCTGTCAGTCGGCAACATGTTTTGATTTGCAGGTACATAGTTTGGAATTTGACTCATTTAGGAAGGCAACTTAACTTACCATGTTGTTTGTCCACCAGAGACCATCCTATTTTTACCCGACAATTGATGAGACACATTATGTCACATTAAACACACATTACTGTCAATAAATACTGATGCTGTTTTATACAGACACACACTTAAATCATATCAATCAACCGAATGGATGCCAATCTGACTTGCATTTTTATCTGTGAGTCTTACAACGCTACAGTCTATCTGTTTCGCGATTGCAATTTTAGCGAGACTGGATTGATTGTGTTTTACAGGTGTTATCAAGTGTTTACAACAAAATATTTGGCTTTTGTATTTCAACTAATAAATATTGTCAAACAAACAAATTTTTATGCAACAAAAATATACATGAAAAAAGGAATAGATGGAACATTTAAAGCTGATGGATTAGAAAGCATATAATCCTTAATAATATATTTACATCTCCAAAAAATCGCAAGCATGTAGGACAATTTTCATAAATTATGCAAATTTTATTATTTGACTTTGTAACATGATCATCATTGATGATAAAGATCATTTTCGGCTTGTTACTCTGAGAATGACAGGTTTCATTTTGAACTGTTGATTGATGTCCCAAGTGATAATGTCATTGGATATATAAGCTATCTAAAAGGCGTTCCCGGCTCAGTACAGACTTGTCAGTTTATCGATCTCAAAGAAGAACTAATTTGAAACAGCAACAATGATTAAGGTAGTTTAGTTTTGTTCAGTTGTTAATTTAAAAAAAATTATTGGGTCATTTATAAAAATTATTATTGTTATTATAGATTATCATTCTCGCCATCGTGGCCTGCAGTGTCACACCCAGTTTGGGATTACCTGGTCGCACCACCCGCTACTGGGATTGTTGCAAGGTAAACAAACATAATTGAATTAGAGCGATTTTATATATAGTTCAGTTTTAAAATTTTAGTCATTTTGTATATAGCCAAGTTGCGGCTGGAATGGGAAAGGACCCGTAAACCGCCCCGTTCTTACATGCCAAAGGGATGGCTTCACCGGAATTGGCATTGACGAGCAGAGCGGTTGCAACGGAGGACGTAAGATAATTAACAACTAGTTAGTTGAGCTACATTTAAGACGTCAATTAAGCCGTATCATTTAATCCTTTATTTCTATTTGTAGCTGCTTTCACCTGCTCCAACAATCAGCCTTGGGCAGTGAACGATGACCTCGCCTATGGATTTGCCGCTGCTCACATCACAGGTCAAGGAGAATATGATTGGTGTTGTGCTTGCTACGAGCTCAGATTCAACTCTGGCCCAGTTGCTGGAAAGAGGATGATTGTCCAAGTTACCAACACTGGAGGTGATTTGGGAGAAAATCATTTTGATCTCCAAATTCCCGGAGGTGGTGTTGGTCTCTTTAATGGTTGCAAGCCCCAATGGGGAGCTCCAGATCAAGGTATAATATGCAACACGTTTTCACTTCGGTTCATTTTAAAATGTCAGAAAATGTAGATTTAAATTTAATACAACGTAACAATATTATAGGTTGGGGTGCACAATACGGAGGTGTCAGCAACGAAGCCGAGTGCCAACAACTTCCTGGACAAATCAGAGATGGGTACGCCTAAAAAATTACAATTTGCTAATAATCGTTGTTTATTTATTGCAAAAAACATTGCCTCATACGATTTATTGATGTTTCACAGGTGCGTTTGGCGTTTCCAATGGTTCAGGGGAGCTGATAACCCAAGCATGGACTTTGACAGGGTTGCATGCCCTGCTGAGCTCACACAAAGATCTTTGTGCCAACGAAATGATTAATTACGAGATGTTACAAATTACATTTTGAGTTGTAAATTATTTATATGCAAAAACCAATATTAAATTATTGTACAGTTTCAGAACTAATAGTCTTCAACATTTTTATGCCATATCTAACTAAAGTACATGCTATCAAAACTCAAAAAAACTATCAAGGTCATTTTTAAAAATTCAATTTATCATATTTTTTCTTTTTCATATAGCAATAATTGTTGAACGTTATTATTAGCAAAAATTCCAAAAAAATATGGGGGACCGTTTCAAGTTGGGGAGACTCAATGTCAAGCTACTCTAAACTCTTCCAATATATTTAATTAAGTAGTTTGTTTGTGGAGTACAATCCTAAAGGAATTTATGACCAGGACACAGCATCCCGTTATTTAGCGCTTTCTTTATTCGCAATCAACTATCTTGGACCTTGCATTGTATTTACAAACAATGTCAAGCTCTATGACCGGTCTCAGGTGACTTTTTAAAAAACTTTTTAAATTTTACTACGTCATAGTCATATGTCATAAAAAATCAATCAAAAAATCCTTAACCATTTTTTCACAGCCTTTCTCTATTGAATATCCGAAAGAATAACAAGAGGAAAGCCTTTCTTCACATTCTGCAAGGCTATTTCAAATTGCCACTCCTGTCCACAATGTATATTGAAACTTTGTGTCATTTAAAAATGAGGAGCATCTTATTTTGATGCCTGCCAAATAAATATTTACCTTTGGGGGACAATGAGACTATTAGTAGTCAAGTGACGCTATTTCCACACTAATGAACTGTTAAGTGTGTAGTGTACTACAGAAATTTATAGGCATCATAAAAAAGGTTCCAATTATACAAACAAATATTTCCTAATAGAACGGTACTAACTTTACGGACTCAGACACCAGCCACACGAGACGTTTAACCATCATCATTGGACCTAGTCTTCTTAACCGATAACTTCAAAAATGAGTTCAACTGCTTACACAATAGTTAAAACAGCTCTTCAATTTTTCAGTTTCATTTGTGCCTATTCAGTAGAGCTCTATTGGGACAATGACAGGCGACTCATTTCTTTGGGGAAAGTCCGAGGAATCCGATTGCTTGTGTGGTATTTCCAGCAGTTTTGCACCTACATATCCTTCCCATTGTTAGCCTGCAGCCTTTACATGAATCTTCAGTATTATCTGAGCAACCACAAAATTTCCGAGCTAACTATCAATCTTTGTTTCGCCTCTGGCTTCCTTTTGTGTTCCACTCTGCAACTTGTTTTTCATCAGCATCGGGATCAAGTTGTCACTTTGGTTAACGAAATCGGCAAACTGCGATTGCACTTTGAGAAAGGTTAAAAAATCATTGAGCTGTTTGCAAATTAAAAATATTTCCAGTACAATTGTAAAAATTGGTTTGTTTGTAGAGTACATCCCGCGAGGGATTTATGATGGGGACACTTCAACCCGTCTTTCAGCCATTTCTCTTTATGCAATGAACTATATTAGCCAAGGCTCATTGGTGATGGCTCTTTTTGTGGTTGGCCGAAGCGAAGCTCGCTATTTAAGCTCATTTGTTATGAATTCGTATTATGAGCGTGAAGATACCAAAACTCCGGCTTTTATAGCAGCGTTCATTTTTGAGTACTGGCTTGTGAGCACTCAGTTCGCTGCAATAATGCTCCAGATTTACATCAATCTATTGTATTTACAAACAATGTCAAGCTCTATGGCCGGTTTAAGGTATTCATTATATATATTTTTTTAAATATGATGAAAGTTTCTACTTTTTAAATTTTTTCAGTGCTGCGCTATTGAAAATTCGAGGCAGCCACAGAAGGCGAGCCTTTCTACACATTCTACAAGGCTACTTCAAATTGCAACTCCTGTCAACCATGTATAATGAAACGTTGGGTCAGCATTTTCTTGCAAGGTTCAAATCGTCACTGGGCATGTGTTGTGTTGGTTCAGCCTTCATGTTTGTGAAACTTCTCTATTTAAACGATGTGATTATCATTACAGTAAGCGGAAGTGGGATTTTATTTTGCTACGCTGTTTTCTATATTATGGCCAGCTTCTGTTCCAATGTTCATAAACAAAGTCTTCGGTTTGAAGGATTCCTTTTGTCACAGAAAATGATGGGGAACGAAGTAAAAAAGCAAATGAACTGCTTCAAGGTTGTTGGTGTGAGAATTGGAAACTTCTATTTGGTAAAGAGAGGGACGCCTTTGACAATGTTGGCAATGTTGAGTAACGTCACAATGTCCATGCTCATTTCAATTAATTTCTCGGTATAAATAGAAGAGGCTTTATTGAGTGAATAAAACCGAAATTTTATGACTCCGTTAATTTCCCAATTTAGGATAGGAGCAGCTATAATGTAGCCTGTAACAAGTTGACAAGTCGTCTGGTTTTGTGCGTTTCAATAAAAAAAATGAATAAAAAGTCTTTATAGTTTGACGAAATTATGACGTATATGTTGTAATATGAAATTAGAAAGCGGCTGTAAAAAGGCAGATGTTGGTGGCTTATATAAACGTACGCATATATAGTTCCTAATGAAATGGAAGACATGCCTATGTATATTCATATTATACACGAAATTCTCTATTAGTACTTCACGATGTTGGGAAGTGTTAAAAATAGCAACGAAGTAGAACGACATACTATATCTGAATATTCTCAATAGATTTTGTAAGTTTATATGAGAAGGGCTACATTATGTAATATGGTATAATCAGCTATAATAGTTGCTTGCAAATTATGCTGCTCTGCTTCACTCTGGAAAAATTGACGAAAAGCCGGACCAGATCGGCATCTGCGGTATGTTTTAAGCTCTGATGAATTTGCGTTTGCACACACTTTAGAAGTATATAATAGCAAGGATGAGGGTTAAGTTACATAAGAGCACGCATGTCTTGTCTGACACGCTCGTTCCATTTTACCTATGTCAATAAGCTTGTTACTGGTCCACCAACTCATCCCAAGCAGTTTATATGGATTAGCGAAAAAGATTAGTGCACGGCCATGACCACCAATTGCGAGCACGTTTCAGAAGCAGATTGGACTGGAAGCTGGGACAGAGTATCAGTAGAAGACTGACGTGACCCACAACCTTGAAGTTTCGCTGGATTCGATAGCGATTGTGTAAAATTTCATGTGAGTATCGTCCGCAGTATTTTCTACAACAATTACTTCAAAAAAATAATTACTTCAAAACAGAAGTGGATTACATTTTCATAGTACTTTTTCCGATTGCAGAGATATCTTTGTTATTCAAAATGAGTGGAAGCGAGTCTCTGCGTGGAAAATGCGTAGTGGTAACCGGTAGCACGAGTGGAATTGGCCTGGGTATTGCTACCGAATTTGCAAAGGCTGGTTGTAGAATTTTGCTACACGGTCTGGAGTCTGAATCTCAAGTTTCAAATTTGATTAAGGAAATTGCTTCCATTTCTAACGAAATGGTGGCCTACTCCAACGCAAATATAGCTGACCAGGAACAGTGCAAAGCCCTCATTGAATTTGCAACAAAAGAGTTGGGAAAAGTAGACATTCTAGTAAATAATGCAGGCGTCCAGTTCACCTCTCCTGTTCAAGACTTTCCAGCAGAGAAGTGGAAATGGTTAATGGATGTCAACCTGAATGCCCCTTTCCTCCTCACTCAAGCCGTCATTCCTCAAATGTACGAGAGGAAATGGGGTCGTCTTATACACATTGCCAGCACCCACGGAAAAGTAGCTTCAAAGAATAAGACAGCCTATTGTGCTGCTAAACATGGGCTTCTCGGTTTCTCCAAAGCTGTGGCCCTTGAAGCTGCTGGAACAGGGGTCACCTCCAATTGCATTTGTCCAGGATGGGTCCTCACCCCTCTCGTTCAGCAACAAGTTGAGAAAATTTCAAAAGACAAGGGAATCTCATTTGAAGCTGCAAAAATGGAGCTCCTCCTGGAGAAACAGCCCAGCGGAGAGTTTGTAAAACCTGAAGATTTAGGAGCATTTGCAGTGTTTCTCAGC
This sequence comes from Orchesella cincta, assembly GCA_001718145.1. Taxonomy (NCBI): domain Eukaryota; kingdom Metazoa; phylum Arthropoda; class Collembola; order Entomobryomorpha; family Orchesellidae; genus Orchesella; species Orchesella cincta. The sequence continues at coordinate 18,739 of LJIJ01002152.1, forward strand.
ACAGCTGCTGCGAATCAAATAACTGGTGCAGCTCTCACAATGGATGGGGGCTGGACTGCTGTGTGAACTAGCATATTTCTTTGGAATTTGTAAACTATTCATAAATCAAGATAATAAATATGCGGAGCCAATGTGTTTAGCGATTGAGTAATCGTATAATTTTACTTGTCCACTGGTACTTAATGTCAATAATCAGGACTCTAAATATTATAAAGCAATCAACCATTCCGATCACTAACCCGGCATTCCGTTAAAATCACAATCGTCTATGTTCACTGGAGCATTGGGGTCGCATTCTTGCTGCAACGGGCATATATTCCTACTACACAGAGTTTTTCCATCTGGGTCTCTTTCCTCCGTGATACAAATGTAATTCCGTGGAATGTTGCACCAGTTAATCAAATTCGGGTCGAGGGCGAGAGCATCAAAATTCTGGATCCTGTCATTATTCATCCCATCCCTGAGAAACTTTGGGAGGTAGTGTGCCACCTCTTTGAGTCCGGTTGTTTCATCATAAATGATATTTGGATCCCAGTGCTTGAATATTAGAGAAATGGCAAAATACGGGAATCTGAAGATAACTGGACAGGACATCTGGTAATAATGATTCACGATGGGTTTATCAGAGGACGGGGTCGGCAGAAAGGTGGTGGTTTCGTCTTCTCTGAAATCTAAATTCATGTCGTCCAGTGTGAGAGTTGTTCTTACGTCTTGAGGTTTCGCCAGTCCTCGCTCTTTTCTTATCTCGTCACAGTCTGCGTATAGAAGCCTGGACAGCTTTTTCATACAGATGACAAAGGCATTGTCACACAGCTCACTTTGCTGAGGAGTTAGCATACATTTTTTATATTAAAATTGGAATCATGTCGTTTGCCAAAGTTGTGCCAAGTTGTTGCTTACTATTTGCGGTTTGGGATATCCAATTAAACATGACATGCTCTGTATAAAGTATTTGTCACAACCTTCTTCTTTTTTGTTGTAAGTTGTGCCTTCTAAAGAATTGCAAAAACTGTATTTTTTTTAATTTTCAACAATGTGTGAGTAAAAAGGTGACAACTAACTGAATTTTGCTTTCATCGTTTTGTAATTCCAAACTTCCCAGTTGCACAAAGCCGCCCGCCCACAATCGTCGTCAGAAAAGTAGTTTGTCCGAAGTCTCTGCACGCAGTTGCACTCTGGATAGTGTCGGTTCATCATCACCTCTGTTTTGTGATCCTCATCTCGACGTCTATCTTCTTTGCTGTAGAACCACGCGGAAGAGGAAGGAATGAAACTGGTGTATATTAGTAGCACAACCAAAAACTCTTCCATTTTAAAGCTCCAGTTGAGGTGTGCTAAAATTACCAGATCTCTTGAAGAATCGAGTCAACGCTACGCTGATTGTTGTAAAATTTTAACTTAATCAGTCAACATCTTCTTGGAATATCATAGTGAGCATCCCCGGCAACAGTCAAAGACTGAAAGAGAGATTCGCAAAGCGTCGGGTTTAGAAGCAATGTGAAAATGTGACTCCAAGGATTTCTACTTTGCTCCACATATGCACTATTTATTTCACTCTTATTCTTTCTGCTTGTCAATAAATGCTTTGATGAGATGAGATTTGGGAACCCATTTAAAAAGTTAATTTGTCAAAAAAAATTTACTAAAGCAAAACAATATTTACTCAAATATAACATATTATATCGCTAAAATTGCAAGGAAGGAGACAGCCCTTTATACACCAAATTCCTGCTACAACTTCGGGCAAGCGAAACCAGCTTCAGTAATCGCATTGTTTTCCGGTTGATCAATGAGCTCACAGTCGGGATTACCGGAATCATCTGTAAGGTTTGCATTCACGTCGCAAGTTCTCTGGTGAGCGCAGAGGTTGCAGTTGCACAGAGTTTTTCCATCCGTGTCTTTTTCCTCTTTGACACAAATATAGTTCCTCGGAATATCGCACCAATTGATCAAATTTTGGTCGAGAGACAAAGCGTTAAAGTTGTCAACCCTTTCAGTGTTGATACCCTCCCTGAGAAACCTTGGGAGCATGTGAGCAACTGCTCGAAGTCCTGTCGTTTCATCATAAACGATATTGGGATCCCACTCTTTGAATAGAAGATCTATCGTGAAATATGGAAATCTAAAGACAATGGGACAGGACAAGGTGTAGAAGTGGTTGGAAGTGGGACCAGGCAAAAAGTTAGTGGTTTCGTCTTCTCTTAAATCCAAATTCATGTCGTCTACTGACAGCGTTGTTGGTATGCTTTCAGGCTTGGGAAGCTGGCGACTATCTCGAAGCGTTGCACAGTCTTCATAGAGAAGTTTTGCCAATGCTTTGTTGCAGGTTACCACTGCCCAATCACATATTGGTTTATTCTAAATAAGTAGAAAATCATTGCAATTCTTAGGAACATTTTTCTGAGTAAATCTTTATCATTAGTCATGTATTTTTACTTTTCGGGGTTTTGGATATCCAATTAAACACGCGTAACTTTGTGTCAGGTAGCGGTCACAATCTTCATTTCCTTCATAATCCACACCTTCTGCAGAAATAACAAGAGGATAAAAAGTTAAAACAATTTCAGTAAAAAATGGGGCATTGTGATACAAATTGATTCGAGTTTCAACTATGACGCACTTGCTTTAGCTTTCACTTTTTTGTAGTTCCAAATTTCCCAGTAGCACAATGCTGCCTTGCCACAAATGTTGTCAGAGAAGTAGTTGGTGCGGAGCCTCTGCAAACATTGGCACTCTGGAAACTGGCGATTCTTCATGATCTCCGCTTTGATTTCAGCATCCCCAGCCTTATCCTTGGCAGTGTAGAACCAGCTAGATGCTAAATGGACGAAGGTAGTGCATAAAATTAATGTAGTGCTGGATCCAAGTGGATGCATCGCTTAGAAAATAATTAACAGCGGAGCCAACCGCTAACCAAGCGTGCTTTGTTTAATGCATCGTGGAAAAGAACTTGGCGTTTGGCTTCCTTCCTCTTGAGGAGGAGTTGGTGAAGCACAAACTTGTCAAATCTGCTGACAAATTAACAAATTTCTTCCAGGGATCAAGACACTTCCTCGGCAACCACTAGGCTAATAAATACCAAGTTGTAGACGTGTTAGCAATAGTGCAAATAAAAAATCTTACAGTATTACAGTCTCAGTGAAACATCAGAAGGAGAATAGTGTAATATGAAGTTTTGGGAAACATGGTGGTCGAAATGAATTATTAGACATCAAATTTAAGTTGAAATGATGGAGATCAGTACAGGGTAAACAACGTGTTTCTGCTCTTTGGAAAATCTCGAACACAAAAATGAAAGATTGATGTATTATTCATCTGTTTATCACCTCATTACTTAAATTGCTCGTTGCGGATTGCTATTAGTATTAATAAAACAGATTCATCCATAAATAACGAAATGGACTAAAGAATGATCGAATTGCACTTGAAGCTGATAAACAAATAGTGTATGTCAGGAATATTGATAAATCGTAAGACTTCATTTCGAAATTTTATTTCAAAAGCTGCAAAAACAGCATCCAGCAGAACAGGCCTTCCTGAAGTTGGAGCTGCCACGATTTCAGTTACCGTGGGTGTTAGATAACCTTACAAAATGCTGATCCGAATTAGAAAATTGATTTCATGACTGAAAGAAGTTAATTAAATATTTGTAGTCTATCCCAGTTTCGTTTTTATTTTTGTCAAAAGATAGATATATTCATTTCCAAATTATTTTTCAGTAGCCCCCTTTTGTCCCAATCGTTTTGTTGGCTTCCTAACCTAGAAAGATCATGCCTGTCCACGACGTTCATGATATCCTTACGGAATTAATGGTTTCAACTGAATACAAAATAATTTATCAATTGCATCTCTTTAAGTCGTGAAATAATCCGTAATGCGTATCCGTTGCAGCTTCTTGTAGATAACCAGACTCCACCAACAAGAGAAATCTCAAGAAGCCTAAATGACCTCGCGGAAAGTGTAACAGCGGGTGGGGGCTAGACATTCAGCTCAACGCTTTGAGTTTGGGTGCGTACGCATTGTTTGCAGAGCATGGATTTTTTGCTGTTACAACGATAATATTCAGAATGTGTAAGCTATTATAAGTAAAACTTAATCCAAGAAATTTTCCGGAATGAAAAAATGCTAACGAAGCTAAGTTTTCATTAATTGAAATAGACCTGGGTCGAAACAATGCAGAGAAGCCGTTCTCCGGAGTTTAAATGCGCTCCTGGGAGGAAAGCCGGAAGTTCTGGATGATGTTGGCTGGCAAATCATCTCACAAGCTTTAGAGTAAAATTACATAACGTTAACGCTACTCTAATGCCGTTTTGTATTACATGCTGATCTACTTTATATTTTAGTAAAGCTGCTCCAGAACCTACTCAGATTTTAGGGCTCAAGCTCATTCGTTCTGTTTGCTTCACATCTGAAACTAATCGAAGTCTTCTCACCTTCAATTTTAAATTGATGGATCCCCTTCTTGCTCTACTTTCCAAGCATCGGCCATCAAACCTAATACTTCGCGAGGTACACACTATTCTAAACGACTTCATGATGCAAATAATTGATTAAAAGAAGCAGTATCAGATTACCCCTTCGCTTTCCTTTTCCAGTGGTGTTTGACAATGAAAGCATTACTTCTCAGTAAATGACACAAGTGTCGGCTACAACACAGCTCCAGAGAGAAAGCGAATGATTGCAAAAACCAAAATACTTCCTAGCCTCGCTTCTAAACTGCATCATCCAGGTAGATTGATATGAAAATGATATTGTTTAAGCTACCTCGTTTGACCGTGGTGGGATTCTGTTGTTATATGACATTTTCTATTCTTAATCGATCAGAATACGAACATGATGAAAGACACACTAAATGCTGTCGTCATTTTTCTGGCAAGTATGGCAGTGAATGATGATTTGAGTCAGCAAATCGAAACAGGAAATGTTCTCCAGGGGATTCATTCCATTTTAAAGAACCATTTCCACTCGCAGGTATTCCCGATTGGATTCTTCTAGACAGTTCTAAATATGAAAACGATTTAAACTGAATCGACTTCATTTCAGATATTGACAAGAAATACCGTTGTCCTTCTGCGATACCTTTGTTCCAGCCACAAAGTGAGAGAAAAGAGTTCAACTTATGCCTTGATGAAATGGGTTGTAGAAATCATGGAGAATTATAAGGTAGTCATTAGTCGAGAGGTAAACAAGCTATCTCTGCTTGTAAATAAATTAAAAACGGAATTTTTACAGAAATCAGCGGACACAGTAGAGGTAGCAATGTCATGTTGTGCTCACATGACACTCAGAAACTCCTGTCAAGTTGCACAACTGGTCGCGAAAAATGGACTCCCATTAATTTTAGAATTGATGAAGGATTTCAGAAGCAACGTCACTATTTTGGTAAATTAACCAACTGCTTAGTTAGCCTAGGTTATATTATGGTCGGTCATTTTACGTGTTCTGAATGACTGTTTTTAGAAATCAGCGTGCGTAACATTGAGAAACATGATAGAAAATGGGGACCCTGATGTCAAAACGAAGATTAAGGAGCTCTACGCTCCAACTTTCAATGAACTACTGGCTCTACTGGAATTAAGGGAGTATTATGTGAAGCCTTTGATAAAAGAATTGGGATTAAATGGGGAGAAGTCGGATATCAACAATGGAGAAGATGAAAGACCGGATACTGTTGCATACGAGGTGAATATTGGAAGGAAATCAGTGGTTCTTGATGACAACATGAGTAGCGACAACATTGTACCTACGTGAAGCATTAATTACTTTTCAAAATTCTTGTCCATGATAAATCACAAGTAAAAAAGGAACAGTTGATCAAATTTAATTATGTTTTCATGATACAAATCAGTATAGCATCGATCTAAAAAGTTTGTGAACAAAAATGAAAGGTTTTGTGGTAGTTTTAAAAATGAATTAGTATTTATTAGCTTAAAAATATTTTAGAATTCATACTATTTTACAGTAAATTATTTGTAATGTAAATGATGAAAATTTTTATTTACGTATTCCTTCTACTTAGTTTACTTAGTTTAATATTACCCGACTAATAATGGTGCAGTCTTACCAAACAACGATCACAGCAGCGTGCATTCTGTAACTCAAACGGAATCTCTTCCTTTAACTATATTTAAACATACCTAGCATTGATAGTTTTAATACCCTTCATGAATGAAGTTAACAAGTACGCTCGGCGGAAATACCTTTCACCGCGAAGGCTTTTGTCTTGCGTCGGACCCGAACTCCGAACTTCATCAAAGATCAATAACCTTTCTTTACAAATCAATAAATTGCAATCCTTTTGATAATTTGAGTCTGCATTCAAATACCCTTGAGCACATTACATGGTAAGCAAAAACCCAGTAAAACCGATTTAAATGACAAAGTTCGAATTGCCACGAATTTGTAATTTTTATATTATTTAACCTAATATTCTACCGAATTTTGATCATGACTTCATTTCCGATACCTTTCGAACTGAAGTTAATTAAAATAGCTAGTAAAAATTATAAAAGCTATGAAGCACACGGACGTTCAGCGCTTTTAGCATCTGTGACGAGTAAAATATATACTATCCCCTGAAATATGATTGCTTAACTTAAATAAAAGGAATAAATAACAGCAAGACTCTACCATCACTTTGAACCCACAAATAAATCAAATTGGTATGCGTTTACTCATTTACGAGAAAAATTAGCTATTCCACATTGAATAACAAACTTTTACTACACTAATCTAGCATTTAGAGATCGAGAGGCAAGGTTGTCCATTAGTGATGCAACAACGCCATGAAACGAGACGTAAGCAGGTGACAATTAAGCTGCCTAACTAGCTCTACACCTCTGTCCTATCGATGCTTCAACAACTAACCAAGACGCAAGCGAATCGGAACTTGTACATGTCATGTTCTACAAGCCACCGAAAACAGTATTTCTCCCCTTACAAGTATATTTTTTACTTATTGTTTGAAACCTTCATTCTCCATACATTTGGAAATGACAATTCGGAAATATTATTTAATGCAATGCAATCTGGCTAAACTATTCGACATAACAAAACACTATTGAATGTTCTGCGTCATTAAGCTGCACTGTACGTAGTATCGTAACTAAACTTGATTCACCACGTTGCTCTGTCTGGAATCTTGTCTGAGTCGATTGTTGCCTGCAATACATAAATGAAAAATAGCAATACTTTAGCGTTTTAAACCATTTGATTTTTACGAACAATTACAACGTATAACGCAACATGGAATGTCATTTACCTTTTGGTTCAACATTTCTATGCTTTCAAAACTTCAGCCTGGCTGGTCTCCTTCAGCTTCCGGCTTGCTTCTGAATAGCAAAAACACTTGCTCGATGCTGCGTGCCCCACGACTTGGTGCCCCAAGGTTTAGACGTCTGGAAAATTACAACAACAAAGGGAATGAAAGGTCGCATTCTAGAAAATGGCACCAAACTAGATAACTTAAGGTTGTGGAAGCAAACTTTAAACGTAAGTGAGATAATGGGGGGCAATTATAACTGACATAATAATTTATATAACCTGTGGTATCACACGTTGCCCCAAGAAGATGAACAAAGCCATCATTGACCACTGTTCACGCAACACCTTGGGAAGAATATGGTCTTGTTTCGGTGAGCGATCTGGTTCCAGCATCACCACCAGTTGTCCCAGTATTTGCACCAGAAGAAGGACATGTCATGGACTGAAAAGTTGCATAAAGAATTTTATTTTTCTTGCAGTGACAAAATTAAAATAGATTGCATTGATTATAGAGATTGGAATATGGAAGATTGATACATTCAAAATTGAATTACCTGGTTTAGAAATAAATTCCTCTGATACCGAAAGTAAAGTTGCTCTTGGGAAGAGGTGGTGAACAGTGGAGCTTCCCAAACTGAAAACGAAAACCAAGAAAGAACTGAAATTTTGGGTTTTCGAAATTTTAAGGTTTCAATTTACAATTAATGGATCTGAGAACAATTTCCAGATAGCGGTACGACGGAAAATAATGCTGCTGTAAAATTTGGCAATATGGTGAATTTTTAAAGAGTGTCTCACTTAAACTTTACTTCTGTAAACTTGTCTCACTTCCGCACTTTGAAAGAAGGTTGCACGGTTCATGTTGAGTTGCACAGAGCCCTGCTACTTTTAGTTTACTATTCCCCAAGCTTTTGCTGGCTATGTAGGAAAGTGAAGCCGATAGCTTGGCTGCTGGATCACAACTGAAGGTTGGAGTCTCCAAAGCTCATCATCCAATCCAACCTGAAAAAATGCGCCCCCTAAGCAACCACGTTGCTGAATTCTAATGGAACGAGAACATTCGACATGGTTTAAGCTGAATGAGGAGGAAGAAAGTCGCTGCTGTCGCTGGTGAGTTCAGCAAGGCATGGTTTAGATTCTGCCTGTTGATTAAATTCAGCTTCAGTAATCTCCATTGATATTTGTGGAGGTAAACCTTTTTGTCCTGTGTATTCGCGCACGATGACGACGACTACGGATCCTGTGAAGATACATTACATTCTTCACAACTAGAAATACACAGGACAGAAAAGGTTTACCCTCCACAAATATCAATGGAGATTACTGAAGCTGAATTTAATCAACAGGCAGAATCTAAACCATGCCTTGCTGAACTCACCAGCGACAGCAGCGACTTTCTTCCTCCTCATTCAGCTTAAACCATGTCGAATGTTCTCGTTCCATTAGAATTCAGCAACGTGGTTGCTTAGGGGGCGTGCTTTCCATTCAGGTTGGATTGGATGATGAGCTTTGGAGACTCCAACCTTCAGTTGTGATCCAGCAGCCAAGCTATCGGCTTCACTTTCCTACATAGCCAGCAAAGCTTGGGGAATAGTAAACTAAAAGTAGCAGGGCTCTGTGCAACTCAACATGAACCGTGCAACCTTCTTTCAAAGTGCGGAAGTGAGACAATTTTACAGAAGTAAAGTGAGACACTCTTTAAAAATTAAAAATTCACCATATTGCCAAATTTTACAGCAGCATTATTTTCCGTCGTACATCTATCTGGGAATTGGTTCTCAGATCCATTAATTGTAAATTGAAACCTTAAAATTTCAAAAACCCAAAATTTCAGTTCTTTCTTGGTTTTCGTTTTCAGTTTGGGAAGCTCCACTGTTCACCACCTCTTCCCAAGAGCAACTTTACTTTGGTATCAGAGGAATTTGTTATTTCTAAACCAGGTAATTCAATTTTGAATGTATCAATCTTTCCATTATTCCAATCTCTATAATCAATGCAATCTATTTTAATTTTGTCACTGCAAGAAAAATAAAATTCTTTATGCAACTTTTCAGTCCATGACATGTCCTTCTTCTGGTGCAAATACTGGGGACAACTGGTGGTGATGCTGAACCAGATCGCTCACCGAAACAAGACCATATTCTTCCCAAGGTGTTGCGTGAACAGTGGTCAATGATGGCTTGTTTCATCTTCTTGGGGCAACGTGTGATACCACAGGTTATATATATTATTTGTCAGTTATAAAATTGCCGCCCCATTATCTCACTTACGTTTAAAGTTTGCTTCCACAACCTTAAGTTTATCTAGTTTGGTGCCATTTTCTAGAACTGCGACCTTTCATTCCTTTGTTGTTGTAATTTTCCAGACGTCTAAACCTTGGGGCACAAGTCGTGGGGCACGCAGCATCGAGCAAGTGTTTTTGCTATTCAGAAGCCAAGCCGGAAGCTGAAGGAGACCAGGCCAGGCTGAAGTTTTGAAAGCATAGAAATGTTGAACCAAAAGGTAAATGACATTCCATGTTGCGTTATACGTCTGTAATTGTTCGTAAAAAATCAAATGGTTTAAAAGCGCTAAAGTATTGCTATTTTTCATTTATGTATTGCAGGCAACAATCGACTCAGACAAGATCTCAGACAGAGCAACGTGGTGAATCAAGTTTAGTTACGATAGCTACGTACAGTGGCAGCTTAATGACGCAGAACATTCTATAGGTGTTTTGGTTATGTCGAATAGTTTAGCCAGATTGCACTTGCAATTAATAATATTTCCGAATTGTCATTTCCAAATGTATGGAGAATGAAGGTTTTCAACAATAAGTAAACTAATACTTGTAAGGGGAGAAAATACTTTTTCGGTGGCTTGTAGAACATGACGATGTACAAGTTCCGATTCGCTTGCGTCTTGGTTAGTTGTGAAGCATCGATAGGACAGAGGTGTAGAGCTAGTTAGGCAGCTTAATTGTCACGTGCTCTTCGTCTCGTTTCATGGCGTTGTTGCACTCACTAATGGACAACCTTGCCTCTCGATCTCTAAATGCTAGATTAGTGTACGTAAAAGTTTGTTATTCAATGTGGAATAGCTAATTTTTCTCGTAAAATGAGTAACGCCATACACGTATCAATTGATTCTGTGTGGGCTTCAAGATGGTTTGAGTCGTAGCAGCCGTTTTCTCTATTTTATTTTATTAATTAGCAAAGCGAATCATATTCAGGGGATAGTATAATATTTACTACTCGTATCAAGGATGCTAACAAGCGAGCTGAGACGTCCGTGTGCTTCATAGCTTTTATAATTTTACTAGCTATTTTAATTCTCAACTTGCAGTTCGCGAAAGAGTATACCGCGAAATGTAATGTTCCATGATCAAACCCAGCAGGGTAGCATTCGTGTGGGGTAGAAGTCCGATTCAGCGGTAAACTAATAGTAAACAATTACAAATTCGTGTGCTTGGCAATTCGAACTTGGGCTCATTTAAAGATCGTCGTCTTTTACGTGGGTCTTTGTGCTTGACGGAGTGTGAGGATCTGTGTGTGCTCAGGGTATTTGAATGGCAGACTCAAATTATCTAAAGGTTCTCCCCACTTTCATTGTAAAGATAAAGAAGGTTCATTGGTGCTTTCCTCGATGAAGTTCGGAGTTCGGGTCCGACGCAAGACAACAAGCGTTCGCGGTAAATATATCTTCCGCCGAGGCTACGTTGTTAACTTTCATTCGATGAAGGGGTGAGCTCTAAAAGCTATCAATGCTAGTTGTTTTAATATCTATGTTTAACTAAGGTTAAGTAGAGATTCGTTTGAGGTTAACAGAATCAGCTGTCTGTGTCGTTTTGTTTGGTAGACTGCACCAGGTGTGTTAGTCGGTAATATTAGAACTAAGGTGAAGACTAAGTAGAAAGGGAATACGTACAGATAATTATTTCATCATATTAATTACACATATCGTTAATGTAAATATAAGTATGAAATTCTAATATTTTTTAAAGGCTAATAAATTCTAATCATCATTTTTACAAATAGGCCCACAAACCTTTCATTCTTTGTAGTTCGGCAAATCTTTTTTTAGATCGATGCTTATACTGGATTTGTATATAAAACATAATTAAAATTTCGATCAACTGTTCCTTTTTATGTGACTTGTGATGATTATACGATCGGACAAGAATTTTGAAAAAGGGTAAATTAATGGCTTCACGTAAGGTACAATGTTGTCGCTACTACCATGTCTGTCATCAAGACGTAACTCGATTTCCTTCCAATTATTCCACCGTCGTGATGCAACAAGTATGCCCGGTCTTTCATCTTACTGCAATTGTGTATTCCTGCCTTCTCACCCATTTAATCTAACTCTCTTTATCAACAGGTTCTCAATAAATACCCCTTAATTCGCAGTCTTGGAGGCCAATAGTTATCATTGAAAAGTTGGAGCGTAGAGCTCCCTTAATTCTTCGTTTTGACATCAGGGTCGCATTTTCTATCATGGTTTGCTCAGATGTTTAGCATGCCCGACGCCCTGATTTTCTAAAACAGTCATTCAGGAAGCACGTAAAAGTGGACCATCAAATATA